>VDFB02281492.1:789655053-789709052 GCA_007258455.2 Sequoia sempervirens | reverse complement strand
CCCAAAAGATGATTTCCATTTTGTTCCTGTTGTTTTCTTTTTGTAGATGTTTTTGTATTTCTGGATACCCTTTTCGTCAAATAAGAGTTTCCAACTTTCAGAACTACTTTTCTGCTTTTTTTGCTCAACTGCTATTTTTAGCAGGTTTGCATTTGAAGTCGTGGGAAGACAAAAATTTATGGGAAGGTTCAGGATGGAAAAATACACAGTCTGGTGAAAGAATCAAGTGAAGATCATTCATGACTTGAAAGTTATTCAAGTTCCAATTTCTGCTTTTTGACCTGAAAAATCTTCCGAGCTCAGTTTGAGGCACCAAACGATCCCGGATGGGCCTGAATTGCAGAAACGCAAGTATTCTACAAAGGCCTGCACTTTATGCAAAATGGAGTCTTTTGAGCTTTTCAGAAGTATTATCATTGAAGATCCGACGGTGGATTAAAAGTTATATGCATAGGAAGTTGGTGCATATTTTAGAAATGTGCTAATTTTCAGCTGTAATTTAAACTTAAATTTCAAATTGTAATTTTGGTGCCAAACCATCAAAATCTTATCTCGAAGGGTTGTTTTTGGTTCCAAACCGAAATGGGTCTATTTAGGGGCTTTTTGATTTTTGGGTAACTTTTTGGGGAAAGAAGTTCGCATGCTGTGAAAGGGGATCTAGGTAATTTTCTGTAAGTTAGTAATTTGCATGTAATACAGAGCTTGGGGATTTGAGATCCTCTGCATGTAAGAAGTTCAATATTTATGAATAAAATATTATTCTCTATTTTGTGAGTGTATTTTTGTGTCTCGGGTTTGCTCCCTCGTCACAAACCTTGTTTATGCTTACAACTATGATCATATTTCTGGTACCAATTGTCCCATAGATGGGTTTCATATCTCCTTGTCCATATATGATTCCATTGAGCCCAACATGACATTACTGCAAAGAAAGATTTTATTTGAATATATCAAAATACATGTCTTTGGTTAGATGTGTATGGAATGCAAAATGTCATTGTAAAACAACTTACAACAACAATAGGGTGCCAAACACTGTAGATTGTAGAGGACAACAATTGTAAAACCATCAAATCTGGTATCTAACGAAGGTGGATGGTAGGATTTTTCAATAGTTTGGTATAAAAGCCACACCATGGTGCCTCATTTCACAATGCAACCAAAAAAATATGCATCCTCATACTACAACAATGAATATTTCATTTACTTCCTCACATGCCATTGTACAATAATGGTAGGATGCATCAACCCTCACATGAGCATTTCATATCTCCTTGTCCATCTATGCTTTCATTGAGCCCAACATGATATTACTGAAAAGATACATTCTATTTGAATATATCAAAATATATGTCTCTAGTTAGATGTGTATGGTACACATTCTAAAACTAAAAATAATCAATAATATTTACAATTGCTTCACCAAATCTATTTACTGAGAATGGAAAGGTTGTGTACTTACATGTTCTATTGATGGTATTTAATGAGGGAAAGCAACATTGGATCGAGTTGTTGGACCATTAGAGAATTTGAAATAGACAATTTACAATACACTAATTTTCTTAGATGTCTATTATATCTATGCAACATTATAAACGAAATAATATAGATATACAATAAAAGAGGTTAGCATTATGTGTTGTAAATAGAAAGAGATGAAATGGAACATTTTGAATACATCGTGGAATGAAGGACTAATTGAAAATCTAGCAAGAACACATAACAATATGTGCAAGCAAAGCATGAAGGACAAATGACAAAACTCGGAGTATATAGGCACAAAAAATGGAAAATAGAACATAGTTGCTAAATTTTTAACTTATTAGTCAAATGCAACACATTTTTTTTGAAAATGTTTCTAGAGTATGTGCATATATAGTTTAATATACTAGAATGTTCAAAACATGTTACTGACTTATAGAAATTTTGGCCTCTACTTATTGTTGGTTGGTATCTTTGTGCATCTTTGATACTTAATGTTGTTTGTATGTGCATATATATCAATTTGTAACAGCCACAATTTTATGTTTAGAGTATTGCATGTTAAAATCAGTTGAAAGAGAATTGTAGGTATCTTGATAAAGAATTGACATCATGGAATTTAAAGAAACCTGAAAAAACATGGATAGCTAGAATATACAAAAGAGTGTATTCTTTTGAATGCCATATACAAAAGGTATGAAACACCGAAATGTTGAAAGGAGAAGTGGATAGATTAATATTTATGGGTGCATATTTGCATAGTGAATTTAATAGAAATTGTATTGCTAAAGGTACAAAAGATAGTAAACAAGAAGAAAATTATCTTTTATGTGCAAGAATGAAGAGGATGGAAACCATTGAAGAAATAGGGAATTTAATGTGGCAGTAAAACTTAGAGTATATAGGCACAAAAAATGGAAAACAGAGCATAGGTACATAATTTAAAACTAATCAATCAAACACGACACAATATTCTTGAAAAATTTTCTGGAATAGTTGAATATATATTTTAATAGATTGGAATGATCAAAACATGCTATTGACTTGTACAAGTTTTTCCCTCTGCTTATTGTTCCTTGGTATCTCTATGCATCTTTGGAATTTTACCCATCTTGCATAGGTTATTACTTGGTAGTTTCAAAAAAATTAAACTCAAAATCCTTCAAAAGAGGATAGTATACAGTGTGGAGCCAATGTGAGAATAAATCTTTCAAAATCTTTTCTCATAATCTGAAGCATGAGGTGGGGGCGAAAGCATTTGGCGGGGGTTGGAGCTATTCCAACTGCGCCTCTTCGCTATGATGTCGAGTAGTGTATTTTTTGTTGATTAGTATAGAGTATCTCTCAAATGAGAATGTTGGATCAATGCAGAGTCTTTCAATTGATTTAACATGAGAGATAGATGTAAAAGTTAAACCATGCCTTTCTTTATTGCCTATGTTTATTGTTGCTCTATCTAATGTTAAGCCTTGTGGTTTATGTATTGTGATTTCCCATGCCATGGTGAGTGGAATTTGTGTTTGACTACCTTGGGTTATAGCTAGGATGGGGATGTCTCTTGGGTTTTGTGGATCCCATGGTGGGCCAATGTAATTTTGGAAGTAGAAAACAACATAGTTAGGCAGATCTAGTGGTTTGCAATGTGCATTGTACACAATAGCTATAACAAGACCAAGGGACCCATTGACCAGGCCATCTTGAATCCAGAAAATTTTTTGTTAGCATCACTTGTTCACCAACACAAAGTAGTAGTTCTGGGAGAATCTAGTCATCATCTCCATAATTAGAAGTCTTTTTCTATGCTACTTGAGCAATGCTAATGGCTATGGGAAGGTTTAATTGTTTGATCATTTTTTATTGTGGAATGCGACTAAGTCATTTGTGGCAAAAAAATGTGTTGCAACATCAAATTGTTCTCTTTCTGTGGGCAAGAGAATTTTATTTGTTTGTTTCATAAGCTCTTTCCAATCATCGTGGAGAGCTTCACCATTTCTTATATGGAGAAGGATTTCCCAAAACTTTTGTTGGGTAGGACTATCTCCTTGTTGGAAGAAAATTGTGTCCAATGTTACTGAGACTATGAAAGTATGCCACAACACTATAGTTGATGAGCGTGAAGCATAAATAGGAGTATCCATGACCATAAATAGTTGGGAAAGATCACCGACAAGGATGATAGAAACACCACCAAATGGTTGCCTCTGGTTATCGAGTAATGCTTGGCACAACCAGCTATCTATTTTGAGTAGAAACTTCAAGCCTAGAAAACTCATTTCATCTATCAAAATGTATTGAATACATTTAAATTGTTCTTGGAATAATGTCAATGGTTGACCTTGCAAAGGATTCATATCCTTTATGGGAATACAAAGGGCTATATGGATTGTGGAGGAACATATGTTGTAGGAAACAACACCTATAGGGGCCAATATGAGCAACGGGCTATTGCATCCAATAGTAGAGGCATTTATTTTGTCTTATACAATTTATCAAAAAGGATTTATCAGTGCCAGCTATTCCTTGAATGATCATGTGAAGAGGGCCTTTGGGGGAAGGCTACATGTGATGGGATTGGATGATTTGAAGAGCAAGTTGTTGTTTTGGTGAAAGCTTATGGGATGATGTATTTACAGGAAAGGATTGTATCATAGCTTATGATGGAACTCCTAAAATTTTTCATGTTCCATCTCCAAAATTCTTACTTAGCCCTAAGGACTCTAGGTTTTGTCTCTTGTCACTGAATAAGGATTTTAGTTTACCTATATTTTATTTGAAAAACCCTTTTGATTTGTGTCATCACCAAGGTTTTATTTCTATGTTGACCCCTTGTGGCAATTCCCAGTCCTTTAAGTTATGACTTATGCCATCAAAATCCATTAAGTGATTGGCCCTCTACTCTTGTTTTATCGGTTAATAAATGTTGGGCCATTTTTTAATTTTTTCTAAGTTGGGCTAAATATTTCCTACTAAAAATCCTTCAGTCTTTGGCATGGGTATGGTCTTGTCAACCTAGTCAGGTCCCTTTTAAGGGTTAACAATTTTTCGGCATGTGCAGATATAAAGACCCTTGATTGTCGTTCGATTAATGTAGACAATATGGATCATTTCCTGCATGCTTGTTCTATTTTGTTTCTCATTATTTTATTTATACGAGTTCATGGGTGAGGGCCATGTGTCTTAAAAGATTGGAACGCTCAACGTCTTTGATAAGACGCATAGCTTGTTGTTGAAGAAAATGAATGGTGGGAGATAAATGAGGTGGTTGCATCTAGACCATTCCCCATGCACCTGTTTGTTCTTCTTGCTTATTAGAATAATCACATGGGCTAGCAGGTGGCTTCCATGTGTCTCTTGTAATGATGGGCCCAATGGTTTTAATGGTTGGCATTGCTGAGTTTTCAAAGGAATCAATGGTCGATAGTAGGTGACATGGATTAATCTTGACTGCTCCTTGCTATCTTGTGTGGGTCCCATCTTTCTTTCCAGGTTCTCAATGGGGGAGTGGGCATTTTCCAAGTGGAGTAACCCAAAGAATGTGGAAGCGTTGGTGTATGAGAATTTTTTTAATAAAATAACTCCACACGGGGCATGGGAAATAAAGTGTGCATTACTAATGAAGATATATTGCATGTGCTTAAAGATCTTGTAATCTAATCCATAGATGTTGTATGAAGGATAAAGTTGTGGGTAACTAAGAAGTGTGCATGAAGAAGCCTAGAGATCTAATCTTAGCCTCTCCCCATCTCCTCAATGATGAAAGTTGCACACAATTTATGACTCATGAGGGTGAAAGGAAAAGGACAATGGATCAAGGCTATAGCAACACAGAGATGGTGGATCCCACGTACTGCTAACAAGTGGTTCCATGTGGTCTCCTATCATTTGGTAAGCATTATGGCTATGTACAGCTAGATCTTTCATAATAAACTAATCAAATTTGGATCATCAATCAACTAACACTCCAAAAGGATCAATAGCTGGCATTCAAAACTCAGCTAAGAGAAAGTGAGCCATTCTGGTTCGCATGAGAAAGCCTTAATAAATGAAAGGACATTGATCTACCAAAGTAAGGAGCTTCATAATTATTAAATATTTGTCTTAAAGGCATAATTTAGCATTGAAAAATATACTCAAAACACTCAAGGAGATCATGTTGTGGTCTCTCAACATTTTCTAACATTAGAACCAAGGTTATCAACCTACGAAGAGCACCAATAAGTGAATTGTTTCCCTCTCTCTAGCAATATTGATAAGTTTTGGTTTTTCGAAGGTTGAGTCTATTAGGGTTTTCTTGGTTCAAAATTTTAAGGTTTGACATTCATAAAGAAGAATTTGTTAATTTTGTATTTGTATTATTCATGTTAAACCCTCACAAAATCCATAGGCCTTGTTCAGATAAACTAGAAACCTTGCATTATAGTACCTCTTGTGTTATGGCTCCTAAAACAAAAGTGTCTTCATCTAAAGGGGAAGCTTCTGCTCCCAAAAGGCCTTTAAATAAAGACCTCATGGATTAATTACCACCCTCAACTAGTGACAAACCTAAAGGAAAATTGATTCCCAAAGGTTTGCAAGTACCGAAGGGTTTGTTTGATGAGAGATGTTCTATCAGAGATGCCAAATTACCTTACTCTCGATTGGAACTATTTTATAGTTTTTTCAGGAATAGAAATATGGGTATCCTAGTAGGAAACCCTTGGAACTGTAACCTAGGAAAGTTGATTGTGCCAAATTTTTATATGGATGTTGACTTTCTTAAGGAAATCGCTACTAATTATGACCCAGTCACTAGGACTATAAGAACATATGATGGGAAAGAAATGGTCAGAATCACTAAGGAGAAACTGGGTTTCATTTTCCATATCACTAGATGGAGTGATGAAATGCATGAGATAAATGAAGAAACTCTTAAGCAAGAGTATGAAAAAACCAAGATTTCATTTAGATTCCATGTCCTACCAATATTCTTAGTAGAAATTGCAGGTCGAAAGATTGTAATACCTAACCACATGACAAAAAACCTTTCCTAGTTAACTATTTGCTCCCTTCTTCAAAAGGAATTTCTATTCAATTTTCCAAATAATTGGTTATGATCTTGTTTTTGGAATACTAATGGCATGGATGTATATGGCTACCCATATCTAGCACCCCCAATATTGTGTAGTATATGATAATGCATGGTTTCTTTCAAAAAAAATGCATGAAGGACTAACAAGGTTGAAGAAGGGTGAATCAAGAGTGAGATTCAGTTGGTATTTATTGTTGATGCACATGTTTCTATACAAGGGTGTAGCTTACTTTGGACACAATATGATGTAAATCCAAGGTGGAGGTCATTCACAACAATGAAAATATCAACTCTAGAACAAAGAACTCTTCTTTACCATGCATTCAACTCACCCTCAATGCCAAGCAACCTTCCAAAATTAAAGAAAAAAAGGAATAAATTTTCAAAGAAACCTCACACCCATGAACCCAAATTATTTTTGGATACCCATTATGGCCTATTCAAACATATTAAAGTTCTTAAACACTTTTTTCAGAAAGTATATGAGTTCTATGACTGGCCTCTCTTGAACTAGGCCTAAATTGGTCCAATTTACAAATTGACTACCCTTCAATCATGCAATCTTCAATCAAAACCTAAAAAAAGCAGATCAACATGTCATAAAACATCTAAATCAATGACTTTTTGAGTTATTCATGCATTTTTAGACCCCAAAACTAGAAACCCTCATTTTGCTTACAAATTAGGAGGGTTTAATGAAAATGACATCTCCACACCACACAAAACCTTGAAACCACTTGAAACACATCCCGTTAGACCTTCACATGCTCACAAAACCTTCACATGGGCAGCCATAACATCAATTGACAAAAACTCAACTTCTACACCTTCATTTGCATTGAAAATGCACAAAAATTCAACTAGGGCATCACCTTAAAAAGTCACAGATGTCCACCTCTACATCCAAAACTTACACACATATAATTTACATCATATTAGACCACTCCACTGAGTTACAGTGGCATACAATGGGTGGAATGGTCAAAAACTACATTTTAGACTTTCAAACCCTCTAATGGCTGTGCACAGGCAGTTTTAATCAAATGTCAATAAAACCCTCTAAACTCAATGAAAAATAACCAAACCACTTTCAAATGAAATCTGACACTCTCCTCTTTCCAACCATAATAGGTTTGAGCCCGTATAGATAGTAAAAAGGTCGTACCACACATTTTAGCAGTAAATTTACACAAAAATTTCCAGAAAACAACCACTTTTTCATTAGAACTTCAAAAAAACTGATTCAACCACCATTCCTCGACCATGAGAGGCTTATTTAACATCCAACCACACTTCCCAACATCCTCCAACTGACATTTTAATTAGGTGGACATTGGAAACCAACTTTTTACCAATTAGACCCCTAATTGCCTAGTTTTTCACTTTTAACAATTTATTGACAATAAGTACATTATTGTGCAACCTTTTTATTTTTTGAACTAAATAACCTCAAATACCACTAATTACATCATTAATGGGCTCAAAGGCCTTATTCAATCATGAAATGACTCAAATACCCCCTAGTTTCCTAATGCTTTCCTACTAATGTTGAATTTTGAAAATGTGTGTATTGGGTGCTCCTGCACCATACACCCTGGCTTAAAATTCTTCCAAGTCCCTTGGAAACGTCTATACCTAAAAAAAAATGTGATTAGATACTGCTCTTTGTCCTTGCAATGATCTCATCTTCACCTTGGGCTTATACTTGTCCTCCTCTTGAAATTCCATGCTTGCTTTGTCACTTTGACCCTTCATGTCTGCTCTATCAACTTGAATCTGCACTTCTAGGCTTTGATTGTCCTTCATCCATCTTCCTTTTTCCTGATCTTGAACTTCTATAATTACAAATGAAACCATCATATGACTATCCTCCTTCATCTTTACCCTTGGCTTGACCTCCATCAATAGTATCAACACAACTAGGAAGCAACAAATAACTTCTTTTATCTTTTGCTTCTTGACCTTCCTCTTCACACTTACCATGCCTGTTACCACTGTCATAACAGCACACAACTGCTCAACAACAAGTTTCATTAACCAAGGAAAATTCTCTGCCCTTACCTCAGTCCTTCCTCTTCTCTCCATTTCAATTGGAGACTTCACAAACTCTTTAGCCTTCTCATGGCCTAACTCTGATTTCCCTACACTCCTAGTCCCTATCCTCATAGAGACCCCTAACAAACTCTTCATCCTATTTACTTCACCCTTCATAGTGACAACCTTTTCTTCATACTCTTGCACTATCCTTTTCACATTTCCCTTCACTGTTTCTTGCCATTCTAACTGGCTGATTGTCATGTCTTTGTCTATCATAAAATTGTTATCCCTGTTAAGGCCTTGCATCAGACATTTTTCTTCCTTCATCACTTTGTTCTTAACCTGAAATGTCCTCTCAAACTCATTACATTCAGGCCCCATCATTGGGCTATGCAAATCATCCTCTTGATTGTCCATACTTTGCCTTCTATTTTCTTCCTCAAGGACCTTTGTCCTACTAACTTCAGAAACACAACTTAACTATTCTTCACCTCCTCCTAACATCGTGCTTTCACATTGGTTTACCTCAACCAATATACTCTCCATCACTTGCCATACCCCTTGGGATTCTCTCTCATCTACCTTCACCTCACTGTCCACCTTTGCCATTGTATTTCCAATGTCCATACTTTCTGTATTTCTAGTATTAGAATGATTTTTGTCTGCAACCAACTCCATAGGACACCAAAGTGTCCCTATCTTAATATTCCCATGCTCTTCAAGCCTCTTATGACACTTATCCTCACTACCATCATTTGTGCCTTCATCATTCACTTTAATCTTAGTTTTTAAGACCCTTTTATCAATGGGTCTTCCATCCTTCCCTTCAACCACCTATTGCACCTTGTGCTCTTGTCCACTCAATGGACCACATATCTCTTCCTCAATGCCCTTGCTTTTCTATCCCTACAAATCACTTGCACTCACATCTTTTTCCCTCTCTACACTCTCTATCTCAATAACTTTCTTATCACAAAACTCATTCTCAATCTCACCTATCCTTGTATCTTTCATGGAGGCCCGTGTTGCATCATTTTTAGTATTTAATGAACAAACTTTCACCTGCTCTTTGCCTTCCACACAACTCTCAAGCCTACCTTGCATCCTCAAGGCCTCTTCACTCTTGACCTTTTCTTTCAAACCATTCTTTACATTTTCCAATTTTGAATCTGCTGCTACCCCTGGTGTCTCAGGGACCTCTCCACTTGTAATGGCTGCCTCTTCCTTGTTTTTGTCTTCTTTGTATCCTAGGAATTTTTGTCTTTCCTGCAGTAGCACCCTTATTTCCTTGTCTTGGCCATTATCTTCCTCCACCAATGAAATCAAATTATAAATATTCCCATCCTTTTTAATCTAGTAACTATTATCCTTGCCATAGTACATAGCAAATCTTTTCCAACACCATGGTTTCCCAAACATTATATGACAAGAGTTTAATGGTACAATATCACATAATATTTTGTCCTTGTATTCACCTATTTGAAATTCAACCCATGATTTCTCCTTAACCAAATATGTGTTCTCACCATTCATCAATGAAACATAATAAGGTGAATCATGTGGAAACCTTTCTAAGTTCAATTTTTCAACCATTTCAAGAGATACCAATTTATCCAAACTACTTGAATCAACCATAACCTTGCATATCTTACCTTTGCACTTGCACCTAACCTTGAAAAATGCATTCCTCATCTGTATCTCCTTCTCATTCAAACCTCTGATAGCCATGATGTCCTTTCTCCTTCAAATGCTTCTCCTTCAATCTTTAAGAGATCTACTTCCTCACTCTGATACCACTATGATGTAGAGCCAAGGTGGAGGTCATTCACAACAATGAAAATATCAACTCTGGAACAAAGAACTCTTCTTTACCATGCATTCAACTCACCCTCAATGCCAAGCAACCTTCCAAACTTAAAGAAAAAAAGGAATAACTTTTCAAAGACACCTCACACCCATGAACCCAAATTCTTTTTGGATACCCATTATGGCCTATTCAAACATATCAAAAGTTCTTAAACACTTGTTTCAGAAAGTATATGAGTTCTATGACTAGCCTCTCTTGAACTAGGCCTAAATTGGCCCAATTTACAAATCAACTACCCTTCAATCATGCAATATTCACTCCAAACCTCAAAACAGCAGATAAACATGTCATAAAACATCTAATCAATGACCTCTTGAGTTATTCATGCATTTTAAGACCCCAAAACTAGAAACCCTCATTTTGCTTACAAATTAGGAGGGTTTAATGAAAATGACATCTCCACACCACACAAAACCTTGAAACCACTTGAAACACATCCCATTAGACCTTCACATGGGCAACCATAACATCAATTGACAAAAACTCAACTTCTACACCTTCATTTGCATTGAAAATGCACAAAAATTCAACTAGGGCATCACCTTAAAAAGTCACAGATGTCCACCTCTGCATCCAAAACTTACAAAAATATAATTTACATCATATTATACCATTCCACTGAGTTATAGTGGCATACAATGGGTGGAATGGTCAAAAACTACATTTTAGACTTTCAAACCCTCTAATGGTTGTGCACAAGAAGTTTTAATCAAATGTCAATAAAACCCTATAAACTCAATGAAAAATAACCAAACAACTTTCAAATGAAAGCTGAAACTCTCCTCTTTCCAACCATAATAGGGTTGAGCCCGTACAGGTCATAAAAAGGTCGTACCACACGTTTTAGCAGCAAATTTACACACAAAAATTTCCAGAAAACAACCACTTTTGCATTAGAACTTCAAAAAAACTGATTCAACCACCATGCCTCGACCATGAGAGGCTTATTTAACATCCAACCACACTTCCCAACATCATCCAACTGAAAATTTAATTAGGTGGACATTGGAAACCAACTTTTTACCAATTAGACCCCTAATTGCCTAGTTTTTCACTTTTAACAATTTGTTGACAATAAGTACATTATTGTGCAACCTTTTTTATTTTTTGAAATAACTAACATAAAATACCCCCAATTACATCATTAATGGGCTCAAAGGCCCTATTCAATCGTGAAATGACTCAAATACCCCCTAGTTTCCTAATGCTTTCCTACTAATGTTGAATTTTGAAAATGTGTGTATTGGGTGCTCCTGCACCACAATATTGTCTTGGAAAGAAAGGTGGGTGATTTAGACTTGCTTGTACAATGTTGGACCACAGTCTTGGAAAAAGATGATAGGACATATGAATATGTGACATGCCAGAATTTGTTTGCTTTTGAACTAAAGAGGGTCTTGACTATGCATTTACCCAAAATTCCCATAGCTCTGTATGATTTCTTAAGACCCCAAGAGAGAAGACTTGAGCTAGGAGTTGATCATAATTGGGGTGATGTTATTTCATATCCTGATTATAATATCTTAAGAGTATATGGTTCTATGGTAGCACCTCACTTGCTTCCAAAGTTTCTGCCAAAAAGAATTGGTTTCATTGAGGTTATGTAGCAACTAGGAAGTGTAGAAAATGAACACTTATTGAATCAAGGAAAAGTAACTTTCTTTCATTTGTACACTTATTTTTATGATTTTCTAATAACCAAGAGAGGTTGGAATAACACCCTTGATATATTTAAAACCTACAGCATGTGGAGGTTAGTTGAGAGGGTTAGATATGACCCTAAAGGTCATATGGCTTAGTTGAAAGAAACAAATAAGAGCTTAAAATTTTTCTACATTTTCCAATATCCAGAAGATGTAATAATAAATGTGTCAAAAACTTTGTAGTAGGAAAAAAGTCTATTAAGATGAATTGAATTCAATAAAATACAAAGAAAAATAAAGCAAGAAGAACCTGATTTCAAAGTTCTCCCAGAAGTTGAAGATATAATACAAAAGGTGGAGAATGTAGCAAGGAATTTTGATTCAATAGTGGGCCACCTTGAAACTAAAGGGGTAATAGGTAAAGATAAAGGGAAAGCTCCAATTTTAGAAGGGCCAAGTGGAGGACAAATCCCTACTATAGGAGAAGAATCTACATCACAAGCCCTTTAGGAACCAAGACTAAAATTCCTTGTAAGGAGAAAAAGTAAGGCAAAGAATGTTGATGAAGCTCCTAATCCCTCTCAATAAGAGGAATAAAGGCCTCCTTCTCTTGTGCCACAAGTATCACCACCATTTCTACCAAGGTTGGAAGAGCCTAAAATTGTGAACATTAATTCCCCAACACCTAGTGAATTACCATCAAGGGAGCCACCATTGAAAATACAAAAGGTTGAAGCCACAGGTCTAATGGAATATGATTATGAAGGCTCGGATGATGATATTTGGGTGTCAGAATAGGAAATTCAAGGAGTTCCCACTACACCTATAACAAGGGAAACACAACAATTAGAAACAACATTGAGTAAAGTTGTTCCCACTGGACTCAAGGGAAGAGATGATATGTGGGTTGAAGCATGTGCAAAGTTCTTAGATGATGAATCATTTATAAATACTCAAGCTTTTATGGAATTTACATATAGGGCTAAAAGAGATGAATATGTAAAAGGTTTTTCCATAGAAAGAATCCTTTGACTAGAATTGTTGGAAGCTATCATCCACAAAAAACTGTTAAAAAAAATGAAAACTAGAATTCAGAAAATGAATGCAAAGGAGGGTCGAGAATTGGTAAGGGCTAGTAGCATTTTATTAATAGAAAAATGGGATCTTGCTTCTACCATAGCCTTTGACACAATAAAGAAAAGTGATAGTCCTCTCTATGATACAGAAGAAGAAGTTGCACTTGCATTACAGGGGTCTACTTATAGTGAAGATTGGGAAGCCTTCGCTATATGGTCTTTAGCTCCAAGCACAAAAAAGCCCAATATTATTGAGCATAAACCTAAATACACAGGAGGGCTAATAATAAAAAGAGTGTTAGAAACGTTAGCCTTAGAAGCTGCAAATATGTCAATTCATGTTTCATAATTCACAAGGGCCATTGTAGAGTCTGTGACTAAAGAAAAGGATAAGCTCAAGACAAAATGTAATAACTTTTTATTTAAGTATGGAGACCTTGAGTGAGATAATATGCAGTTGCAGAAAAAGGTAGCATTATTGAAGGATATGTTGCAAAGATTGCAGCCTAAAAAGCCTAAGTAGAATGATGTTGATTCCCTCTCTATTTCACAAGAATTTGTACCTCTAGAGTTTACTGTTGAAGTAAGTTCTTCCTGGGCCATTGTACTATATAACATGGGGAGTGTATCCATTTCAATAATAGAACCCAATACATCTGAAGGGCCATAGGCTGAAGGGGATATCAATAGGGATGAGTTGCTTAGGAAGCTTAATGAGTACAAAGATAAATGTGATAATCATGATGAGGAGACTTTCAAGAGTAATATGAAGATTGTCACAACAGTGCTAGAACACTTGAACAGAAGAATGAATAACAAGTTGAATACTATTCACTACAGTTATTCATCTATGGTGGATGCTATCAGGAATTTTGGCATCGACAAAGAAAGATCCATTCCACTCATGGAAATTTGGATCCCTAGGAAGCAGGATTTTATATTGATGGAAATTAGAGTTAAGAAGGATCCAAATCCACCTAAAATTTTTAAACCTATTGTAGTTCTTGTATGGAAGATTGAAGGATATAGGGGAAATATTAAACCATTGGAGAATAAAATAAAGGAGCTAGTAAAATCCTTCCATGAATCAAATCATGGCCTTGTTCCATCCATTTTAAGAGATGATAATAGCATTAAGACTCTACATGAGTGGAAAAATGAAACGAATCAGGTTATTTCAGATTAAGCTATGTGAACTTGTCAAAAATTTGATATGGAGACTTTGAAGAGAAATATGGATATGTTAGTTCATGTTGAGACTGTCCTACTAGAGTTTGATAAGGAAGCTAACTAGATTGTCACCAAGTATGCGCCTTATAGAAAGAGTGTTGATGAAGTCATGGATTTCGATTGACCCACTGAAGATGAATTCCTAGCATGGAAAGGAAGGTACTTGGAAGGAGTGGGATATCTGACATAAAAGGTGTCAGGTTAGTATTTTGAAATTTTTAAATCTATAGTCATGATAAATAATAGATAGATGGGAATGCACTACATATCCTAGATTTAGTACAAATTAGGGTTTTGATAAAGTATGCAAAATATAATGCATCTTCTCCAAGTTGAATTGATGACAAGGCTGTAGATGTGGAAATATCTATTGACTTTTCCTTTTCTGTTTCTTTTATGCTTTCCATCTTTCACTTTGTGTGCGTGGGAACAAATTTTAAGGCAACTGTTTGGTTGTACCCATTTTAAAAATTGGACCAAATCTCCAACAATGAATGAAGACTACTTTTATTTTCCCACATGACTCCCACCTTTTGGGAATGCATTGTAACTGAATGGGAGAATCTTAATTATGGCTGTCCAATAGGGTTTTGACATGTGTACTTTCTGGCCTGAGGCTTGTTTTTCTCCTTCATTTCTATAAGAAGGAATTCAAGGCCAGAAAGCGGGGGTTCATTGTTTTGCAATTAACACTGTGAATTGTAAGGGAAATACTAAATATGTTTTAGAGTTTTCTTCTTAAGTTAGAGTTCATTGTTATCGATGTAATTTTGATAATAGTATAGAAAATACAATACAGAGTAATACCAATTTCATGGCTATTGTCTCTCTGTGTACTCATTTTATGAGTTATGAACAAAAGCAATATAGGATTCCCTTTGTTTGTCTCTATTATTTCTGAATGGATGTTTGATTTCATTCTTGCTTATTGATTCAATGAATTAATGTAAATGCTTGGACGAAATCGTTAACTCATAAAATCAGGTGCTAGGATATTTGTAAGTAGTAATGATGATGAATGTAATAGGGGAATGTTGTATTGTAGTATTTCTTATGACTATATGTTGCTATTGTTGAGTTGTTATCTAGTTATATAGGTTGATATTGACTTCACTTCTTGGGATAAAGGAATTGGTTCATATAGAGTACTTGTGGCTCAGTTTCTGTGTTGAAGTTTTTCCTTCTCATGCTCCAAGTATAGGACATTGATAAATAAGTTTCCAACTTATTTGTTGTGCTATGTTGTTGAGTAATTTTATGAGAAGTATATGTTATTGACAATGTATCTGATTATAATTGTATGAATTCCTAAGTATACATTGTCAGATCACCCTCCCTGGTTTCACAGAGCCTAAAGTGTAGGAGTAGAAATTTTGCAACTTCCACTTGTTCGTTTACCAATCCATTTGGAGTACTGATTGTTAAAGTCCATAGGTATTTTTGGAGATTAGTTTGGTTCTTAAGAAATAACCAATAGATTGGTGACTCTACTGGGGAATAGCTAAATCCAAAGTCTCTAGTTCAAATCCAGTATAGTTAGAGTCAAGTGTTTGTTATGATATTCTTTTCCATCTAAAAAATAATTGGTTTAAATTCTGTTGTATTAGTCACATCATACTTAGTCTTATGCGTCATGTCTTGTTTCATTTTTTCACCTTGTGTCGGGTTATGTTTAAAATATTTTTTGAAGTTACAAGTACAAAGTCAAAGTGAAATCACTTTCTATTTCCCAACATTCTGGGTGGCGACTCTGAATTCTGTATTACTAGTGCAAAGAAAAGTTCCAAAAAAGAATGTAATAAGAAGTGTTTTGACACATCTAACATCATGAAGAAGACCATAAGTTATGCAAAGAAGCATCCTAAGTAGAAGGTAGAATCTAAACCTACTAAAGAGAAGCAACCCGCTTGGGTAAAGAAGAGCTCTGAATTGGGTAAGTTTGTTTACTCTCCTGCTGATGCATCTCCTACATTTAATGTTGAAATAAGTAGTGCCAGTATCCATGAAAAGGCACATAAAGTTGAAGGGTCTAACATAGACCAAGGAAGTTTTCCTGTTGAACAAGTGTTTGATAATGAGATTAATATTTCAAGAAAAGAGGACGGGTGGGAGTTTTGGGGTAAGAATAAGAAGTTGTCAAAGCATTCAACCCTTAGAGTTGGCTCCATTTTTAATGGAAAAAATTTTAAGCCAAGAGGTGAATCTCTTGATGTACAAGTGCATCTTTCTTTTGAGGAAGATCCTTTGACTGGCCCTAGTACACTCCTTCCCCAAGTGAGCCTAGTGATGTTCTAGAAAATGAGGAAGATATAGATAAAGACATGAAAGCTATAGAAGAGGAAGAACTAAGGCTTCAAGAAGAAGGAGAGAATAGAATGAGGGAGTTAAAAGAAAGGGAAGATAGGATTAGAGCTAAGCATCTTGAGAGAGATGATAGAAAAAAAAAAAGGAGAAAATGAGAGAAGATGCTACTAAGCGTAAGACTTTTGAGGAATTTTTTTTTAAATTTTCTTCTAAAATGATCAATGATATTCCTGAAGTAATAGTTTCAATGGGAACCTCAGCTACTGATACCTACACTAAATTTGTCTCACTAACTAGAGCCTCAAATCCTATTACTATTGCTAAGAAGACATCATTTGTAGATCATGGGAAGAAACCCATTGATCATCCTAAGAAAAATACCTTCAATACAAATACCAATACCAATACCTCATCTGCTGAAATCCTCACACACAAGGCCAAAATAAATCCAACTCCATCTACTACATCTCCAAATCCTAAGATATCGAGATTACAGTTGGAGAATGAAAAGTTGCAAGAAGATTTGAAAAAATATGAGATGATAGCTTCTAATGCAAAGATGGCTAGGAATATTTCTTTTCTAAAAATTTCCATGCCCACTCTAGATTCTTCAAGCTCTGAACATACTAATAATAAGTAATATAAGAAGTCTGATGAACACACTCCTAGTGGAGGTGGTGGTGTAGATCAACGTGGTGGTGGTGGAGGAAAAAACAACAATAATAATTCTTATTTTGAGGATGATGAAGGAAACAAGAAAGAAGGTGGTGATGGTGAAAGTGGAAAGGGTAAAAATAGTAGCCACTCTAACAACAAAAGAGATGATGAGAAAATAGATTTTCATAGGGATCGACATACTAAGAGGCCACTCCAAGTAGATAGATACCAGGAATTGTGTTTCACCAGAATACCTAGCTACCCAAACCCATTCCCTAAAGATTTTGGACCTGCTCTAGTTAGATTCTCTGGTAATAATTCCTTAAGTGGTGAAGACCATCTCAAAGCCTTTTCTAATGTTATAGATGATTTTGAGGTAGAAGCAGAAGATGTCATGATGAAGTTGATTATGTAGTCTCTCACTGAAGATGCTTGAGAGTGGTATAGAATTTTTTCTTCTAAGAGCATTGTCTCTTGGGAGGAATTCAAAAGGATATTTAGAGAGAAATATGGTGACAAGAATGATTCAAGCTTTATTTTGAATCAATTTAATAATATTGATAAAGGTTCTAAAAAATCTATTGTTGATTTTAATACAAGGTTCCAAAAGGCTAGGAAAATGTTGCCTCCTCATTTACAATTGAATGATCATGTATGTTTGGTAAACTACTGCAATTCTTTTGATGCAAAAATGAGTTACCGTTTGCTAGATAAGAATCCTCAGTCATTGAGGGAAGCCTTCAAGATGGTGGAGCATATTGAAAATATTAGCAGAGCAACTAGTAAAGTTGACAAAAGAGATGATCCAAAATTCTTCAAAAGTTCAAAAAAGGAAGATAAGAGTTCAGGAGCTAAGGGCAACACTTTTGAGGATAAGATTGATAATTTTATGAAGACTATTTAAGTGAAAAATTGTAAAGAAAGAAAAGGCTCAGCCAAAAAATCATCAAAGGAATGAAAGACCTCCTACATTGCAAGACCACCCATATAATACCAATTGGTATAATGGGAAGTCTATTCCTAATAATCCAAGAAATATTCAAAACAAGGTTCCTCCAGACCCTTTGTAGAAGAATTCAGGAAATTATGTTGAAGACACCCCTTGGTACTTGGTTTGTCAAATGCCACATTCTCATCATCAATGTGCAATGGCACAGATGGTTGAAGTAGATGAAGATATGACTAAAGAATGTGATCAGAAAAGGGAGGAGGATGTTGGTGTACTTATGGTTATGGGTGATTATGATGTTGCAAACAATGAATTCTCTTTGGATGAGGACTCTTATGAAGTGGGCGTAGATAATCAAAGGAAAATTGTTGGTACATATCATCAGCAAGTTCTTTCTGATGAGGATGCTAAGAGTGTTGTTGAGGTTTACAATTTGGAAGCAATTGAAGATGGTGTGTCACTAAGAAGACCCTTAGATAAGGAGATTGTGAAATATATTGCAGTCATGGCCACCCAAGCTAGAAGTTTTTATCTTTTGAGGAACAAAACAATCGATGGTGAACAAGGTAGTCATGTTGGCCTTTTCATCAAAGAGAAGAATGTCAAAAACAAAGAGCACAAGCCTGATGGAAAAACATAAGTTTTCAAAGCTAAAGAAGGTGGGGGAGATAAAATTTGGGCTAAAAGAGTAGAGAATCCAAAAGATACTCAAGAATCCAAATCTCCTACTGCAAAGATAAAGACACAGAAGCACAACCCTAAAGTTTCAAGGAAAGATGCGAACTAGAGGATTGAAGTACCCAAAAATCAACATAAGGAGAGCAACAATGAACAATGTATGATCCCAATTGAATTACCCAAGTATACTTATGTTGATATGTTTCAATTACTTAGCCAAGTAAAAGTATTTGTGCCATTCCTTGAAATGATGAGAATAGAGGAACATAAGAATAAGGTAGTAGCACTTATCAATGGTGGTACTATAGCCTCTAATGCTTTAGTGGTGCCCACTGCACCCAAACTAAGTGAAAAAGGTAAGAAAGAAAAGGAAGTTGAAGGAGTTATCACTGGGATTCCCCATATCTTCTTAGGGAATTCAGTAACTACTTTCCTAATAAGATAGATCTATTTTTTTCTCACTTTAATTGTTGGGGAAAATTTTATAAAAAATTGTATTATTGACTCTAGAGCGTCAAATAGCATCATGATAGCTAACATTATGGAAGCATTAGGACTGAAATTTGATAGCAATCATGGTAAGTGCTATGCTATGGATTCAAGAGAATTCCCTATTATTGGAGTGATAAATGAGCTTCCATATAGATTAGCAGCCCACCCAAACAAAGAGTTTAAGATGAGTGTGATGGTAGTGGATATCCTACCTAATTATGGAATGTTGCTATCTCGGAAATGGAGTGCATCTATAGGAGGAAGTATTCAATGTGACATGTCTTATGCCTCATTTCCCATTAATGGTAAGTATTTTCAAGTAGTGAGAGAACCAAGAGTCCCACATATGTTGGAACATGTTCCTGAGGATGATACAATTCTTTTTGTAGAAACTGACCTCAGTAATTTCAAAATGGAAGAAGTACCAAGAGAAATTGATAGGTTCCCTGCACTAATAGAAAATGAAGTAATATTATTTGATAAGGATGGACTTTGGAAAATGTACTTTGATGGTGCAAATTCCAAAGAAGGGTCTCCAATGTAGTGATATTATTAGTATTACCTAGTGGCAATACTTATAAATTCTCTTTCACATTGTCCTTTGTCTGTACAAATATTGTGGTAGAGTATGAAGCTTTATTATTGGGGTTGAGACTAGCTGAGAAGAATAGAATAAGAAATTTAATAGTGATTGGTGATTCTAAGCTTGTGATATCCCAAGTAATATCTAAGTATTCCTGCAAGAATAATAGACTAAAGCAATGCAGAAATGATGTATGGGATTCCATTGAGCAATTTGATGCTTTTGGAATTGACTAGATGGAAAGAGTACAGAATAGAGTAGTTGAATTGCATGCTAACATTGAATTAAGATCTGATGATATAACTTTCATAGGAATCACTAAGGTTGAGCTATAGACAAGGCCTTCGATTCTTGACAATGTGCACAACTGGTAGATCTTCAATGATGATGAGGATATTTTCAAATTTTTGAACTGTGTTGATGAATATGAAGGTCAGGAGATTGACTTTGGTGGATTTGTTCAAAATATTGATGGAAAGGATGTGGTATTTGGAAAAGAATTCATCCAGTTAAAAATAAATAAAATCCCCAAGGGCCTTGTAGCACTTGAAAGGGTTTTTGATAGTCAAGATAAAAGCAAGACCAAGACAACTGCTACTCACCTAGAAGACCTAGAGGAAGTAAATTTGGGGATGGAAAATTCCCCTAAGAAAGTTTATGTAGGAAAGAAGATGAAGCCAAAGGTGAAGGAAATGTTAATTTCCTTGCTTAGAAAATACAGACATGTCTTTTCTTAGTCATATGATGACCTGAAAGCTTATAGAGAGGAATTTTTTCAGCATGAAATTCCTTTCAAAGAGGATCCTAAACCTTTTAGGAAAAAGCAAAGACCCATCAATCCTACTATAGCTCCCAAGATGCAAGAGGAGTTGGTGAATTTGAGAGATGTTGGTATTATAAAAACCATTAGACACTCTTCATGGGTATCCAATCTAGTACCAGTAAGAAAAAAGAATGGTGACATAAGATTGTGTGTTGATTTCAGGAACCTGAATATATCCTCATTAAAGGATAATTACCTATTTCCAAACATGGAAGCCATGTTACAAAAGGTGACTGGTTGTGAACTAATTTTTGAATTCCTTTTTGCTTAACAAATGCAAGTTCCACCTTTCAAAGAGCTATGGATGTAGCTTTTTCCAATTTTATTGATTTATTTATGGTTGTATATCAAGATGACCTAATCACTTACTCCAGAAAAGAAGATCATTGTATGCATTTGGAAAATGTATTTGTCAGGTCACTAGAGTATGGGCTATCTTTGAATCCAAAGAAATGTGCTTTTGGGGTAACTAAGGGAAAGTTACTAGGGAACATTGTGTCGAAGGAATGAGTAAAAATAGACCCTGAAAGAGTGGCATCCATAGATAAAATCCCTTAGCCAAAAAATGTCAAGGGCATTCAATCATTTTTTGGACAAATAAATTTTCTGAGAATGTTTGTGACTAACTTTGTAGAAATCACAAGACCTATTTCCAAGATACTAACGAAGGGAGAAAAGGTTCTTTGGAGTGAGGAGCCTAGCCAGGCATTCAAAAAAATTAAACAAGCTATTAAGGAGGCTTCAGTATTAAAATCTCCTAATTTTTCCAAGCCAATGCACATTTTTTCTTTTGCTTCTTTTCATACAATTGCTGATGTTGAGTTACAAAAAAATCAAGAGGTATTTGAACATCCCATTGCATTCTTTAGAACATCTTTACAAGTTGTAGAGCTAAAATATGATATGACTGAGAAGCAAGTGTATGCTCTACTTAAGGTTGTAAAGAACTTCAGGAATTACCTACAGGGAGCTACTATCATAGCTTTTGTACCAAGTGTTGCTATGAAAAATATTTTCACTCAGCAGGAGACTACAAGTAGAAGGTGTAGATGGATCAATAGGATCCAAGAATGTTAGGATGGTATAGAAGAGTTTTCCAATATTTACAAACTTTGTAGTGTCATGTTGACATGGCTGACAATGACAAGAGGAAATTGAAATTGCATGCCATCAAGTATGTGATTATTGAAAATGAGCTATGGTGGAGAAACCTGGATGGTATATTGCTCAAATGTGTAGATGGAAAGCAGGCACTAGAACTCTTGCAGGAAATGCATAATGGAGTGTGTGGTGGTCATTACATGGAAAAGACCACTGCCCACAAGATCTTGAGAGAAAGATTATGGTGGCCTACTATTTTTAAGGATACTCACAAGTTTGTTAAAACTTGTGATGCTTGTCAATTATTTTTTAGGAAAGTTGAAGTTTTTAGGCAATCTACCACTTTCCAACAATGGGGAATTGATTTCATCGGAGAGGTACCAAAAAATTATAGTGGAGGGCACTCATGGATCCTTTTTGCCACTGATTATTTCATGAAATGGGTAGAAACAATACCCACAAAGAAAGCAACAAGCAAGGTGGTGTTAGATTTCCTCTTAAATAATATTCTTATTAGGTTTGGAGTCCTGCAAAAGATCATATCAAATAATGCTATGTGTTTTAGATCTAAGTAATTCAAACACTTTTGTGATAAACATGGCATACAAGCTTCTTCTTCTTCACCTTACCATCCACAAAGAAATGGTCAAGTTGAGTCTAGTAACAAGAGCTTGATGAAGATCATCAAAAGGGTGATGGAGAAGAATAAAAAGGCTTGGGACTCAAATTTGAAATTAGCACTTTGGATAGATAGAGTGACTATGGAAAAAGCTATTGGTTATTCACCATTTGGCTTGGTATATGGTCTAGATGCTATACTACCACATAATAACCTGCTCAAAATGTATACGTTTGTGCAAGAATATGACAAAGATGTATGTATGATATGTAGCACAAAATTAATAATCTGGTGCAATTCAATGAGACCAGAAGAGAATCTCATGCTAGGAATATGAAGATGCAGTTGTAGGTTAAGCATCTACATGATAAGAGTGTTGAATAGGAACAAGACAACTGAGAGGGGGGGTGAATCAGCTGTCACACAAATTCAAACTTAAAAATTTATCACTTATCAAATCTTTAACCACACTATTCTATTATTAAATATGAGCATGAAACATAGATAAAAAAAAGTAAATCAACACAATCAACACCATATTTTTATGTGGAAAACCCAATAAGGAAAAAACCATAGTGAGGGTTAACTCACAATATAAAGATTATAAACTAAATACAAAAGCTCACTGCCCAAAAGAGGACTCAATATCCAAATACAAAGGCTCACTACCTACAAAGTACTCACTATCCAATAGGGAGGCTCACTACCTACAAATACAAAAGAGAAAAAAAAATCCACCACAACAATTAAAGCATATTCACAGGATTACAGAAACCTTCAATTTACTTCCTTCAACACACTGAAAATATTCTATCACAAATCACTCACACACACTTCTGCTCTTATGATTTGTGGAACACTTCTGTCACTTTGCATCACTCTATCATATAATTCTTCACAACTTGCCTTGCTTTTATACTGTTCTCAACCTTAGAAACATTTACGAAGGTCGTCCACAATACATTGTTTCATAAATTCAAAATTAGGTCAGCAACTCTAAATTCTCGTGGTGGAAAGGAATAAGAGTGGACCACTAAAATTATTTTCTTGAACCATCTACACACTTCCTTAATTGAATTTTATTCTACGAGTGAAGTGTAAACACTAGGTCAGCCAAACCTAATGAAAACATAGATAAACATTGATGCACATGCTTCCCGATAAGAAGATGACATGTGGATGACCCAACACACTTCATTATGCATGAGAATACATCTCAAAATCTTCCAAATACATCCACAACAAAAATAATAGAATTCAAACAATGAACTCCTTTCACCAGTCAATTCGGGCTATGTAGACACACACAAAAATGCTAAAACATGATTTCCAGATCACCAAACTCAAAACCTCTTCACTAGAGCATAGGAAAAAACTTCACAAGACATCTCCTAGATCCACACAATCTAAAAAAAAGTAGTGGAGAACTGTGGAGAAAACATATTTCTCCCAATCCATAGAACATTGACTATGTCGGTTGAACACATATACCAGTGGACACAGCTTTCACGTACCATCTCACTAGAAACTAAAAATCAGACTATATCATCATCAACACACCTTCAGATCTGCACATGCATAGGATCAACATAGGAGAAATATAGAGCATGTACTGGAGCACATACTGAACACACTCAACACTCTGACTTCTCTTCTTAATTAATTTTCTCAAAATCACTTGTAAAATCATCACACGAACATATCTGTAACACCATAAAGGTCACTCCATGTACTCACAACATCTCAACAACATCTCAGATATACATGTATAATATGCAACATACTGAACAATGTTGACATCAATGACAACATTAATGACAACACCACCAGAAAAGCTCATACTTACAATAATCTCCCCC
The DNA here is from genome assembly GCA_007258455.2 of Sequoia sempervirens. Taxonomy (NCBI): domain Eukaryota; kingdom Viridiplantae; phylum Streptophyta; class Pinopsida; order Cupressales; family Cupressaceae; genus Sequoia; species Sequoia sempervirens. Next base: position 789,684,584 of record VDFB02281492.1, on the reverse strand, counting down.
TTTGTCATTGATGGAAACACATAACCTTTTCTTCCCCTTTGACATCAATGGAAAAGAACAGCTACTTTGATTAATCCCCATTGGGAGTACACTCATACTACAACAATGAAAATCTTTTCTACCCCCCCTGCGGAGTAGACCCATCAATCACTCCAAGTAAATGAAGAATCTATGAATTCACTAAACTGATGCACCTTCATGTGCACCTAGTTAGGAGGTCCAATGATCCCCAACCTTTCCCTAAGATGCTTGAAAGTATCCTTTGAAAGAGCCTTAGTAAATATGTCTACAATCTATTCGTTTGTAGTTACATATTCTAATCTGGCCTCATTCTCCAACGCTTTCTCTTTCAGAAAATGATACTTGATAGATATGTGCTTCATTCTTTAATGCATAACCATATTCTTTGAATTTTTTATTACAATTGTATTATCACAGAAAAGAGAAATAGGTTCATCACATACCACACCAATGTCTTTCAGAGTTTGCTTCGTCCATAGGACTTGTGTACAACAAGATGCAGCAACAATATACTTTTCCTCTATAGTAGATAAAGAAACTGAGTCTTACTTCTTACTCAACCATGAAACCAATATCCCACCAAGAAAGAAAGCACCACCACTAGTACTCTTCCGGTCATCTACACATCCAGCCCAATAAATGTTTGTATAAGCATTCAGGGTGAAATCATTACTCTTAGGGTACCACGGTCCATAATCCGGTGTACCTTTCAGGTATCTAAATATCCTCTTTACAGCTACAACATGTTCCTCTTTAGGGTCTGCTTGGAATTTGGAAACTAAACACACTGCATGCATAATATCTAGTTTGATAGTGGTGAGATACAACAATCCGCTAATCATGGATTTGTATTTGCTCTGATCAATCTTAGCAATTCATCATCCTTGCTCATCTTACATCTGGTTACCATAGGAGTACAAACTGGTTTGGAATCTTCCATCCCAAACTTTTCGCTTTCCGTATTTGTTGCAGATTGTGCTTTGATTTGCAGCCAGACCAAGGAAGAAATCCAGTCCTGATTCTTTATGTATTTCAACAAATTTTACGTACCGTATCTCCACCCAAAGGCCGTGTCAAAATGAAGCACCGTATTCCTGGTCCAACATCGCCATTACTTTGCTTGGTAGGTTTATTGTAAACTTTGTTTGAATCTGATAGATATTTTTCAGTCTTAATATACCAAACTCAAAATTAATCCTTTCTTGATTTCGGCCATATAGCGGTTTTTGTTCCTTCGAAGTGGAAGAACTTCTTACAAGTTCAAACTCCATGTACGCCTGCTTCCTCCACGCTCACAATTTCAAAACAACAACATCCAGAACGACATACCTTCATTCCTTGGTGGGAATTGCAAAACATTAGAATGGCCAATTCAGCTGGGGCCAAATGTTGCCTCGAATCTAACGCTCAACATGAGATATCCTTTTTTCATCTCCAATCTCCTTATTCATACTACTCCACTTTTTCAATTTTCCAGTTTGTTTTCTAAACCTTGTTTCAAAACCAATCCATTCTCCCATTCCATTGGGGTTTGGGATTAGTTCCAAGATAACCATTACCTTCTTCGGCCTTTCTTTTTCATTCCACTCTTTCCATGGCTCTCAAAACCATCTTTCATCACCTCACAGAATTTCATACCGCAATTTTAGTTCTGTTTGAGAGAATAAAACAATTTTATGGGAACCTACTGACTTTTCTTCTTGTCTTCACACCTTCACTCTTGTTTCCAATTATCTAATCTTCCAGATGATTCTTCTATACATATTTAGAAGTCCTAGCAATAGGTTTCGATTCATTCTCTTCTTCTACTACTACTTGTTTTTCATCCTCCTTTTCTTATTCTTCTTCTTCCTCCTCATTTTCTTTAGGTATATGTCTATTGATAGGATCATAAGGTTCAAACTGCTTCATCTCGGCGGAGCCTTGTTGCTGGTATTGGCTGATCGGCTGCATTGTAACACTTTCTCAATAATCTTCCTTAATCTTTTGTTAAAGCATCTGTATGCCTTGCTAGTGGTAGAGTAACCAAGAAATATTCCTTCATCACATCTAGCATCAAACTTTCCAAGATTTTCATCATCTCTTTTAATATAGCATTTGCTTCCAAATACCATAAAATATTTCACAGTAGGAGTCTTACTAGTCCATAACTCAAAAGGTGTCTTCATGTTGTTGTGTTTGATCTAAACTTTATTAAGAACATAAGCAACAGTATGTATCGCTTCTTTCCAATATACATTCAGTACATTAGATTCTTTCATCATAGTTCTAGCAGCTTCCTATGCTGTCCTATTTTTCTTTTCAACTACTCCATTCTACTAAGGGTTTCTTAGGGCAGAATACTGTCTATTTATGCCATACATCTCACAAAATTCATTAAACTCACCAAAAGTGAATTCACCACCTCTATCTAATCTCAAACATTTTATTTTCTTATTTACTTCATTCTCCACTCTTGCTTTGAATACCTTAAACCTATCTAGGGCCTAATTCTTTTCTCTAAGAAAAGAAACATATGTCATCCAAGTGTAATAATCAATAAGCAACATGAAATATCTATCACCATTCAGGATTCCAGTCTTAGTTGGACCACAAAGATCAATATGTACCAACTCCAACATGTTGCTAGTAGAATATTATTTTCCTTTAAAGCTACATCTTGTCTACTTCCCCAATTGAAAATTTTTGTAGATAGCATTAGTAGGTCTTGTGATTCTAGGTAGTACTCGAACTATTTCCTTTTTATTGATCTTGACCAGGTTATCAAAGTTCACATGTCCCATTCTTCGATGCCATAACCAATTTTCACTAATTTGAGATACAAGACAATGACCATCAACTCCTTTCAACTAATAGATATTTCCACGAGTTCTTCTTCCAACAACAATCATATCTCCATTTCCTGATCCATTTCTAATTTCACAAGTATTGTTTTGAAACATAAGCTTAAATCCATTGCTACACATCTATGCAACACTTAAAAGATTATGCCTCAAGCCCTTCACATAATACACATCATCAGTGCTATGCACTCCATCAAAACTGATTGAACCTTTACCATAGATCTTAGCTCCTAAATCATCACCAAACATGACTAAACCACCATCATATTTTTCAAGTTTGGTGAACTTACTCTTATCTCCGGTCATGTGATTTGAACATCCACTTTCAATTACCCAGTAGTCGTCATCCTATCTTGGATGCAATGCGGTAACTAGAGTACCTTCCATCCTATTCTTCTTAACTTCTGGAACCCTTTTGCTTACACACTTTCTAGGGCTAGTAGAAATAGATTTATTTTCCAAAGCTAAGAATAAGCATTCACTATCATTAACCTCATTTTCAGATTCATCATCAGAAATACCTGCCTCTTTCTTAACATAGTATAGCTTCTTATACTTCTCATCCTTCCTATCCTTATCCTTATAATCCTTGTTCTTTTTATGTGCAGCTCTATTTAGACATCTTGAAGTATAATGACCAATATTACCATAACTAAAGCATTTAAAGGGAAACATACCTTTATACTTTCTAGTACCTTTTTTCAACTTCTTGGTGAAGTTAGCTTCCAACTCATCAACATCATCACTATTCAGTTCCTCAATCTTCATTGCCTTAAATGTTGGTTTTGTCTTTACTTCTACCTTGTCATCTTTATGGAACTTTCTCAATTCAAATTCTTGCATGGTTTTGAACAAGTGTTCCAAGGTGTACTTCTTAGGGTCATACATTTCTTCAATCACTGATATCTTGTCACTATAGTAGTCTGGTAGGGTGATCAAAATCTTCTCTATTATGTATTCATCTACTAGCTTTCCTCCTTGATTTCTAACCTCATTTGCAGACTGTTCAACCCTATGAAAGAAATTTGTAAATTCTTCACCATATTCCATTTTCAAGTTCACAAATCTACACTTTGTCACTAGTCTCTTTGTCAATTTATCTTTTTCATTCCCTTCATACATATCTTCCAACTTCTTCCAGACATCATATGTAGTATCCAAAGAATTAACCTTAATTCACTCATTTTTAGATAAATCAATGCAAATAGCATACTTTTCCCTCTAATTTTCTTCATAAGAAGAGATCTCATATGTAGTATTAACACCACTAGATGGAAGTGTATACTTATTCTCAATAGCCTTCTAGGTCTTCAAACCAAGAGAGATAATATATCCTCTCATATATCCCTTCCAATATTTGTAGTTAGTTCCATCAAACATATGGATCGACAACTTGTGCGCCATCGAATTTTCCTTCAGCGATTAAGCTCTACGACAAGGAACCACAAGCTCTGATACCAATTGTTAAATAGGCGCGGGACAACTGAGAGGGGGGTGAATCATTTGTCACACAAATTCAAACTTAAAACTTTATCACTTGTCAAATATTCAAACACAATATTTTGTTATTAAATATAAGTATGAAACACATATAACAGAAAGTAAATCAACACAATGAACACCAAATTTTTATGTGGAAAACTCAATAAGGGAATAAACATGGCAAGGGTTAACTCACAATATAAAGATTATAAATTGAATACAAAGGCTCACTGCCAAGGGCTCGTTTCCCAAAAGAGGACTCACTCTCCAAATACAAAGGTTCACTACCTACAAAGGACTCACTGTCCAACAGGGAGGCTCACTGCCTACAGATACAAAAGAGAACAAAAGATCCACCACAACAATTAAATCACATTCATAGGATTACAGAAACCTTCAATTCACTGCCTTGAGCACACTAAAAATTTTCTATCACAACTCACTCACACACACTTCTGCTCTTATGATTTGTGGCACACTTTTGTCACTTTGCATCACTCTACCATACAATTCTTCACAACTCGCCTTTCTTTTATACCATTCTCAACCTTAGAAACATTTACCAAGGTCAGACACAATACATCGTTTCATAAGTTGAAATTAGATTGGAAACTCTAAATTCCCATGGTGGAAAGGAATAAGAGTGGACCAATAAAATTATTTTCTTTAACCATCTACACACTTCCTTAATTGAATTTTATTCTATGAGTGAAGTGTAAACACTAGGTCGGCCAAACCTAAGATAAACATTTATGCACATACTTCCCAACATGCTTCATTATGCACAAGAATACATCTAAGAATCTTCTAGATACATTGCAACAAAAATAACAGACTTCAAACATTGAACTCCTTTACCAATCAATTCGGGCTATGTAGACACACACATAAATGCTAAAACATGATTTTCGGACCACCAAACTCCAAACATCTTTGCCAGAGCATAGGAAAGACCTTCACAAGACATCTCCTAGATTCACATGATCTGAAACAAAGTAGTGGAGAAATACAAAGAAAACATATTTCTCCCAGTCCACAGAACATTGACTTTGCTGGTTGAACACATATACTGGTGGACACAACTTTCATGTACCATCTCACCAAAAACTGAAACTCAGACTATATCATCATCATATCATCATCAACATGCCTTCAGGTCCACATAGGCATAGGATCAACACATGAGAAATGTGGAGCAAGTACCAAAGAACATACAAAATACACTCAACACTCTAACTTCTCTTCTTAATTAATTTTCTCAAAAGCACTTGGAAACTCATCACACCAACATATTTGTAACACCATAAAGGTAGCTCCATGTACTCACAACATCTCAACAACATCTCATCCATACATGTACAATCTGTAACATACTGAATAGTGTTGACATCAATGACAACACCACTAGACAAGCTCATACTTGCAACAAAGAGAGATTATCCCAGAAAGTTTGGGGTAAATAGTATAGTGTTAGCCTAGAATGCAAGGGCTCAAGACAAGGGAAAACATGGGAAATTTCAAGCATTATGGATTGGCCCTTACCTGATAGCTAGTACTCATGGTGAAGATTCTTATTTCCTCCAGAGCTTGACAGGTGAACTTTTTGAACTGCTAGTACATGGGAAGTTCTTAAAACCATACTTCTCCTAAGTATGTTATAATTCCATGTACACTGTAGATTTTTTACATTTTGTATAGGTTTGTTTACTTTGATTGTGTCTAGTTTGGTCTTACTACCTAGTCTAGGTAGTTCCCTAGTTCTTTGGTTCCTTGTATTTTGACTAGTCTGCTTCAACTAAAGATTATAGGATTCTCGCCATGCCTACAAGAGACATATGTCCTCAGTCAGAGCCACTGATGGAACTCCTAAATTTTTTAATGTTCCATCTCCAAAATTCTTGCCTAGCCCTAAGGACTCTAGGTTTTGTCTCCTATCACTGAATAAGGCTTTAGTTTACTTATGGATCGACCCTTACTTGATAGCCAATATTCATGGTGAAGATTCTTATTTCCTCTAGAGCTTGATAGGTGAACTTTTTGAACTACTAGTACATGGGTAGTTCTTAAAACCATACTTCTCCTAAGTATGTTATAATTCCATGTACACTGCAGATTTTGTATAGGTGTGTTTACTTTGGTTGTTTCTAGTTTGGTCTTACTACCTAGTCTGGGTAGTTCCCTAGTTCTTTGGTTCCTTGTATTTTGACTAGTCTACTTCAACTAAAGATTCTAGGATTCTTGTCATGCCTACAAGAGACATATGTCCTAAGTCAGAGCCACTAATGGAACTCCTAAAAATTTTCATGTTCCATCTCCAAAATTCTTGCTTAGCCCTAAGGACTCTAGGTTTTGTCTCCTATCACTAAATAAGGGTTTTATTTTACTTAGGTTTTATTTGGAAAATCCTTTTGATTCGTGTCCTTGCTAAGGTTTTATTTCTCTATTGACCCCTTGTGGAAATTCCTAGTTCTTTAAGTTACGACTTATGCAATCAAAATATGTTAAGTGACCGGCCCTCTGGTCTTGTTTTACTAGATAATATATGTTGGGCCATTATTTTAATTTTTCCTAAGTCAGGCTAAATATTTCCTACCGAAAAGCTTTAAGTCTTTGGCATGGGTATGGTCTATTCAACCTAGTTAGGTCCCTTTTAAGGGTTAACAATTTTTTGGCATGTGAAAATATAAGGACCCTTGACTATCATTCAATTGATACAAACACTCTGGACCATTCCCTGCATGCCTGTTCTATTTTTTTCTCATTATTTTATTCATACAGGCTCATGGGCAAGGGCCATGTGTCTTAAAATATTGGCAGGCCAGATGTCTTTGATAAGGCGTGTAGCTTGTTGTTGAAGAAAATCAACGGTGGGGGATAAATGAGGTGGCTACATTTGGACCATTCCCACGCACTCATTTGTTCTTCTTGCTTATTAAAATAATCACACGTGCTAGCAGGCGGTTGCCACGTGTCTCCATTGACGATGGGCCCAATGGTTTTAATGGTCTACATTGCTGATTTTTCAAAGGAATCAACAGTCAATAGCGGGTGACATGGATTAATCTTGACCACTCCTTGTTATCTGGTGTGGATCCCATCTTTCTTGCTAGGTTCTCAATGGGGGAGTGAGCATCTTCCAAGTGGAGTAATCCAAAGAACGTGGAAGAATTGGCATATGAGCAAATTATTAATAAAATAACTCCACACAGGGCATGGGAAATAAAGTGTGCATTACTAATACAAATATATTACACATGCTTAAAGATATTTTAATCTGAGTCATAGATGTTGTATGAAGGATAAAGTTGCAGGTAACTAAGAAGTTTGCATGAATAAGCTGAGAGATCTAATATTAGCCTTTCCTCATCTCCTCGTTGATGAAATCTGCACATGATTTATGACTCACCGAGGTGAGGGGAAAAGGACACCTGGATCAGGACTATAGCAACAAAGAGATGGTGGAGCCGACATACTACTAACAAGTGGTTCCATGAGGTCTCTTATCATTTGGTAAGCATTGTAGTTGTGTACAGTCATATCTTTCATAATAAACTAATCAAATCTGGATCATCGATCAACTAACACTCCAAAAGGATCAATGGTTGGCATTCAAAACTGAGCTGAGGGAAAGTGAGTTGTTTTGGTTTGGATGAGCGGGCCTTAATAACTGAAAGGAAATTTATGTAACGAATTAAGGAGCTTCATAATTATTAAATATTTGTCTTAAAGGCATTATTTAGCATTGAAAAATATACTCGAAACACTCAAGGAGCTCATGCTGTGATCTCTCAACATTTTTTGACATTAGAACTAGGGTTGTCAACCTATGAAGAGAATCAATAAGTGAATTGTTGTTGTCTCTCCAACAATATTGATAAGTTGTGGTTTTTTGAAGCTTGAGTTTGTTAGGGTTTTCTTGGTTCAACATTTTAAGGTTTGACATTCATAAAGAAGAATTTGTTAGTTTTTCATTTGTATAATTCATGTAACCCTCACAAAATTTGTAGGCCTTATTTAAATAAACTAGAAACCCTGCATTATAGTACTTCTTGTGTTATGGATCCTAAAATAAAAGTGTCTTCGTCTAAAGGGGAAGATTCTTCTCCCAAAATACCTTCAAATAAAGACCTCATGGATCAATTACCACCCTCAACTAGTGACAAACCAAAAGGCCAATTGATTTCCATATGTCTGCAAGTAGTAGAGGATTTGTTTGACAAGCGATATTCTATTAGAGATGCCAAATTACCTTATAATGGATGGGAACTATTTTATAGATTTTTCAGGAATAAAAATATGGGTATCCCAGTAGGAAACCCTTGGAACTGTGACTTGGGAAAGTTGATTGTGCCAAATGTTTATATTGATGTTGACTTGCTTAAGGCAATTGTTGCTAATTATGACCCAGTCACAAGGACTCTAAGAACATATGATAGGAAAGAAATGGTCAGAATCACTAAGGAGGAATTGGGTTTTGTTTTCAAGCTCACTAGATGGAATGATGAAATGCATAAGATAAATGAAGATAGTCTTCAACAATAGTATGACAAAACCAAGATTTCATTTAGAGTCCTTCTCCTACTGAATTTCTTAGCAAAAATTGGAGGTCAGAAGATTGTAATAGGACAACATGACAAAGAGCCTTTACAAGTTAACTATTTTTCTCCCTACTTCAAAAGGACTTTCTATTCTATTTTCTAAATAATTGGTTATGATCCTATCTCTGGAATACCAATGGAATGGATGTATTTGGCTACCCATATCAAGAACCCCCATTATTGTGTAGTATATAATTATGTGGGGTTTCTTTCAAAAACAATGCATGAAGGACTAACAAGGTTGAAGAAGGGTGAATCAAGAGTGAGATTTAGTTGGTATTCATTGTTGATGCACATGTTTCTATACAAGGGTGTAGTTTACTTTGGACACAATATTGTCTTGGAAAGAAAGGCAGGTGATTTGGACTTTCCCATGCAATGTTGGACCACAGTCTTGGACAAAGATGATAGAACATATGACTATGTGACATTGCAGAATTTGTTTGCTTCTAAACTCAAGAGGGTCTTGATGTGCATTTACCTAGAATTCCCATAGCTCTATGTGATTTCTTAAGACCCAAGGAGAGAAGGCCTGAGCTAGGAGTCTATTATAATTGGGGTGATGTTATTTCTAATCCTGATTATACTATCTTAAGAGTATATGGTTCCATGGTAGCACCTCACTTGGTGCCAATGTTTGTGCTAGAAAGAATTGGTTTCCTTGAGGTTATGTGGCAACTAGGAAGTGTAGAAAATGAACACTTATTAAATCAAGGAAAAGGAACTTTCTTTCCTTTGTACACTTATTTTTATGATTTTCTAATGACCAAGGGAGGTTGGAATAACATCCTTGATATACTCAAAACCTACCGCATGTGGAGGTTAGTTGAGAGGGTCAAATATGACCCTAAAGGTTGTATGACTTGGCTGAAAGAAAGAAATAAGAGCTATAAATTTGTCCACATTTTTTCAGTATCCAAAAGATGTAATAAGAAATGTGTCGAACACTTTGGAGTGGGAAAAAAGGCTAGCAAGATGGATTGCATTCAATAAAATACAAAGAAAAATGAAGCAAGAAGAACCTAATTTCAAAGTTCTCCTAGAGGATGAAGATATAATACAAAAGGTGGAGCGTGTAGCAAGGAATTTTGATTCAATAGTGGGCCACCTTGAGACTAAAGGGGTAATAGGTAAAGATAAAGGGAAAGCTCCAATTATAGAAGGACCAAGTGGAGGAAGAATCCCTACTGTAGGAGAAGAATCTACATCACAAGCCCTTGAGGAACTAAGAATAAAATTCTTTGTAAGGATAAAAAGTAAGGCAAAGAAAGCTAATGAAGCTCTTGCTCGCTCTCAGCGAGAGGAATATAGGCCTTCTACTCCTGTGCCATAGGTATCACTGCCATCTCCACCAAGGCTAGAAAATTTTGAAATTGTGAACATTAATTCCCCAACACTTAGTGAATTACCATCAAGGGAGCCATCATTGAAAAGACAAAAGGTTGATGCCACAGGTCTAGTGGACTATATGATGAAGGCTCAGATGATGATATTTGGGTGTCAAAATGGGAAATGCAAGAAGGAGTTCCCACTGCACTTGTAACAAGGGTAACACATCAATTGGAAACAAGATTGAGTAAAGTTGATCTCACTAGACTTAATGGAAGAGATGATATGGGGGTTGAAGCATGTGCAAAGTTCTTAGATGATGAATCGGTTATAAATACTCAATCTTTTATGGAATTTGTATATAGGGCTAAAAGAGATGAATATGTAAAAGGTATAGCCATAGAATGAAGCCTTCACCCAAAATTGCTGAAATTTGTCATCTAGAAAAAAGTGTTAAAAGAAATGAAAACTAGATTCCAAAAAATGACCGCAAAGGAGGGTTGAGAATTGGTAAGGGCTAGTGGATTTTTTTACTACCAGAATGGGATCTTGCTTCTGCCATAGCTTTTGACACAATAAATAAAAGTGACAATCCTCTCTATGATATGAAGAAGAAGTTGCACTTGCATTATAGGGTTCTACTTATAGTGAAGATTGAGAAGCCTTGCTATATGGTCTTTAGCTCCACATCTAACTACAGGGGAGGCCTAATAATAAAAAAAAAGAGTCAGAAACATTGGCCTTAGAAGCTGCAAATATGTTAGTTCATGTTGCACAATTCACAAGGGTCACTATAGAGTATGTGACAAAGAAAAGGATAAGCTTAGGACATAATGAAATAACTTGTTAGTTAAGTATGGAGACCTTGAGCGGGATAATATGTAGCTACAAAAAAAGGTAGCATTAATGGAGGATATGTTGCAAAGATTGTAGCTTGGAAAGCCTAAGCAGAACGATGTTGATTCGCCCACTATTTCACAAGAAGTTGTACCTCCAAAGTTTACTGCTGAAGTAAGTTCTTCCTCAGCCATTGTACCATATAACATGGGGAGTGTGCCCATTTCAATAATAGAACCTAATACATCTGAAGTACCACATGCTAAAGGGGAGATCAATAGGGATGAGTTGCTTAGGTAGCTTAATGAGTACAAAGAAAAAATTGATAATCATGATGAGGAGACTTTCAAGAGTAATATGAAGACTGTCACAACGGTGCTAGAACACTTGAATAGAAGAGTGAATAACAAGTGGAATACTATTCACTACAGTTATTCATCTATGGTGGATGCTATTAGGAATTTTGGCATTGACAGAGAAAGAGACATTCCACTCATGGAAATTTGGATCCCTAGGAAGCAAGATTTGATATTGATGGGAATTGGAGTTAAGTAGGATTCCAATCCACCTGAAAAGTTTAAACCTATTGTAGTTCTTGTAGGGAAGATTGAAGGATACAGGGGAAATATTGAACCATTGGAGAATAAAATAAAGGAGCTGGTAAAATCCTTCCATGAATCAAATCATGGCCTTGTTCCATCCATTTTAAGAGATGATAATAGCATTAAGACTCTACATGAGAGGAAAAATAAAAATGAATTAGGTTATTTCACATTAGTCTATGTCAATTTGTCAAAAATTTGATATGGAGACATTGAAGAGAAATATGGATATGTTAGTTCATGCTAAGACTATCCTATTGGATTTTGATAAGGAAGCTAACCTGATTGTCACCAAGTATGCACCTTATAGAAAGAGTGTTAATGAAGTCATGGATTTTGATTGGCCCAATGAATATGAATTCCTAGCATGGAAAGGAAAGTACTCAGAAGGAGTGGGATGTCTAACATAAAAGCTGGTGGGTTAGTATTTTGAAATTTTGAAATCTATAGTCATGATAAATAATGGATAGATGGGAATGTACTACATAGCCTAGATTTAATACAGATTAGGCTTTTGAAAAAGTATGGAAAATATAGTGCATATTCTCCAAGTTGAATTGATGACAAGGCTACTGACATGGAAATATCTCTTGAATTTTCCTTTTTTGTTTCTTTCATGCTTTCTTTCTTTCACTTTATGTGGGAAAAAATTTTGAGGCAACTGTTTGGTTGTACCCATTTTGAAAATTGGACCAGATCTCCAACAATGAATGAAGACTACTTTTATTTTCCCACATGACTCCCACCTCTTGGGAATGCATTGTAATTGAATGGGAGAATCTTAGTTATGGAAGTCTGATAGGGTTTTGACATGTGTACTTTCTGGCCTGAGGCTTGTTTTGCTCCTTTGTTTCTATAAGAAGGAATTCAAGGCCAGAAAGTGGGGGTTCAGTTTTTTGCAATTAACACTGTGAATTGTAAGGGAAATACTAAGTATGTTTTATAATTTTTGTCTTAAGTTAGAGTTCATTGTTATGTATGTAATTTTGATAACAATATAGAAAATATAATATGAAGTAATACCAATTTCATGGCTGTTGTATCTCCTTGTACTCGCTTTATGAGTTATAAACAAAATAAATCTAGGATTCCCTTTGTTTGTCTCTATTGTTTCTCAATGGATGTTTGATTTCATTCTTGCTTACTAATTTAATGAATTAATGTAAATTCTTGGATGAAATCATTAACTCATAAAATTAGGTGCTAGGATATTTGTAAGTAGTAATGATCATGAATGTAATAGGGGAATGTTGTAATGTAGTATTTCTTGTGATTGTATGTTGCTATTGTTAAGTTGTTATCTAGTTATATAGGTTGTTATTGACTCCACTACTTGGGATAAATGCACTGGTTCATACAAAGTATTTATGGTTTAGTTTATGTGTTGATTCATTAGCTAATCACATTTAATTTACAAATTCTCAAATGGATACCACTATAGTTGTTTTGTCTTGATATTTTTCCTTCTCATGCTCCAAGTATAGGACATTGATAAATGATTTGTCAACTTATTTGATGTGATATTTTTTTGAGTAATTTTATGAGAAGTATCTATTATTGAGAATGTATTTGATTATAATTGTATGAATTCCTAAGTATATATTGTGGGATCATCCTCCCTAGTTTCATAGATCCTAAAGTGTAGGAGTAGAAGTTTTGCAACTTCCACTTGTTCGTTGGCCAATCCCTTTGGAGTATTGATTATTGGAAATGAAAAAATTCCATAGGTATTTCTAGAGATCATTTTGATTCTTAAAAAATAACCAACAGGTTGCTCACATCGTGCCTTGGCCAATGGGATGAACTACAAAGCAATATTATGAAGTTGTTCAAGCACATGATTTGTATTCCATGAATGGTTCATATCAAAGTCTCGCCTACCCAATAGTTGGAGCTGATTTATACTAAAGTTAGTAGTAGCACCAAGTAGAGAGAAAACATCCCATTCATATTCATCCATAGAAGGTTCATGGTTCAAATCATCACTATCGCTGGAATAGTGTTCTTCAATTATGGATGAAACTGGAATTCTATTAACATGCCAAGGATGATAACTAGTTTTAAAAACTTTCCAATTTTCTATTATGTCTTGTTTGGCAAGACCTATATTTGTGTGTATGTTTCAGAAAGGTTTGTACAACATAAGTTCGGTCCAAAAAAAAAAATCAAATATTTTTGTATCTTCAAGGGGAACAGTCTTGAACAAGGGGTACACAAGAACAATTGCAGGCTGGTGTCTCAATTTCCATTTTCCCTTTTTTTGCTAGTCTAAATGTGTATATAAGTAGATTGAGTCAATTAGGGATACAATAGCTAGCTCTAGAGGCCTTTGCATATAGCAATGAATATAATTTGTTGGAAAGCCTTCTTCAACATCATTTTTATTTATATAGAACCATGCCTTTTTTCCAACATTCAAGTGAACATATAGTCAACTTGAAGTGACAAGGGGAAATTTTTGTAACATATGGCGCATCTCCAATGCAGATATTTCAAGCTCCATAATAATGTTTATCATGAATTTTTAATATGCAAGCAATGATCTATCCTCAACTATATTTGTATTTGTAAGTCTTTTCAACATATCAGGTATTTTTTTTATTTCTTCTCATATTTAGCTGCATATTTAGAGATATAATTTAATTCAGTTAGAAACAACTAGCTAGTAGTCAACATTGGCACGCCAAATTGCAAGCATCAGTGGCCTATGAATATTTAGGTGATCATCATTTCTTGTTGGCTTGTAGGATTTGTTAGACTTAGCATCATATGTCAGTGTAGAGGTAAGTTGTTATTGCCAAGGTGCTTTATACTGGCATTGTAATTGCTCTCCTTTTTCCCTTAAACAAGTATATTTAGAGAATTTTGTGTTCCTTTGAGTTGTATTTAGCAACTCTTCATAATCTATGATTGGATCAATGGAAAGAATCTAGCTTGTGGAAAGTAAGCACATATTTTCTTCAGAGCATCGATACATTCTAAGCAATATTTATGCAAGGAAATGTGGATTCCAAGCTAAAACATATCTATGAAAAAAGTTCCTTTCCATGGTAACATCATGGTGATTGGACCAATAAAGAGTGTCCATGTTTGGAGCTTCTAGAAGCCATAAAAAACCATGCACATGTGCAGAGCCATGATGTTGCCATTCATATCTATACCAATAATCTTTTGCATGCAAAATATTTTCAATCACCTCTTCACAGAAAATTGAGAATCTATGATGTAGATATAAAGATGTTATATGTAGATTTTGAATAACACTATCCATCAGGGTCTTTGTTGAAGGCTATATTGCCAAATGAGCCACATGAGACAAAATATTTTGCAGATCAGGCCATTTTGTGTCTACACAGCTTAGAGTGAAAAAAAGGGTAAGTATCCCAAGTTGTTCAATCATTGCAAATAGTTGGGCCCAACAAGAGTTCAAAAAAGAGCGATTCCCATGCAATGATGTACCAAAACACATCAACTAATCTGTTATTTGGTCATCAGGATCAGCTTGAATTTTTTCATGCAAAGCAAACAAGGACTTCAAGATTTTTTCTTCCAAATCTACTTTGAAGAAGATATAAACAGTTTGTTGAGTGCAATGTCTCATTATCAAGTTGTAGAGGAAATACCTAAACTTGACATGTTTGCCAAATATGTGGTCAAAATATCTCATCAAGTGGAGGGCATATTCATGCAAACGAATTTAAATATTCCTTGGTTGGAGGGGAAGTGTTGCTCTAGTGGGGAACAATGTTGGAAAATCCATTGCAAATAAACCTTTAGTGTTGTATTCATTAACAAGAGAAGAGCTAATTTCAGGCCAACACAAGATATTTTGCTCCTTTTTTTCAATTTGTAATACCTATTTGATTGCTTGGAGCTCTCGTGTAGCATTTGGAAGGAAAGGGATAAATGATGAAAAAGTTGAAGATCCATTTTCATCTTTAGTAGCATTTGTTGAGTTGGTTGATGGCATCAACTCTTCATCAGAAACTTGCTCTATTGTATGCAAGAAATTGAAGACATCAACAACAATATTAGGTAACATATTAAGAGCCTCAACATCAATTTCAACATCATTGTAGTATTTTTCATATTGAATTTTATATTTTGATGCATCCATTACATGACGTTTATTAACATAGCAGTCATAGTTTCCACCTTCAATCGTGATTCATCGCATGATCATGACCTCAAGCTCTTGTAATTGGCATGACAAAAGTTTTGCAATGCTCAAGATATCTTGATGAAAGCTTATTGTGTGACCACTGTATTTAAATTTCCACCCTCTAGCATGGGACACTTATAAAACTGGAGCCACCCTAGCAATAAGCATTTCTTCAAACTGTCAACTTCTTTAGCAAGAATGGTTGTGGGCCTAGGTCCATGCCATTTGTAAAGTTGAAACGGTGGGAGTCTTTTTCAGAATAACATCTACCACATGTGGTTATTGATCTGGTTACACGAGTGTGCATCCCAATGTAGCTTTCTTTGCATATCTAATAGACAACAACGTTTGATAATGCATATATGCAGTGTCAGAACCATTTCACCAAATGAAGGTAGCAATCATTCAAAATTTCTTTGAGTTGTTGTTGGTGTGCTGGTATAGTGGGGGGGTTGATTTGAGATTGTATATTGAACATATCTTGTGATGCTGATATTATGTTTCTTTCAAAACTACCATGCACACTTTGGCAGCCTAGGTGAGGAAGACAATTTGAGGCAAAAGGAGTGGCATTTACCATTTTCAATGGGGGCTGCAAGGGAAGATTGGTAGCAAGAAAACATGTAGGTGTCCTTGTTGTAGTTAGCCTTTGTTGCAAGTACTTTGTACAATACTTTGCACAAATTTTCTCTTTATGCTGGCTATAGTACAAATGGTTTTGTTGCTAGTTTTTAGCCTTTTTTAATTCAACAATTGACTAGACTATTGAATTTCAATGTATTGTGATGGCATAGGAATATACATACAAGTTCAACCAGATTAGCATATATGAATATACATGTATAACCATAGATACATTTAAAGTAATAATTAGACATAAACATATAACAAAATATATGTGTATCCATGTGTATATAAATGTATATCTATGGATGATCACAAGAGGAATAACATATGGATATTTTTTAAATCCACATTAACATAGGAGCAATTGTATATATATATATTCAAAGGGTTAAAATGAAAACATAAATGTATTGAAGATAAAATTAGTGTAGCAATTGTGAACACATGTTTAGTTATGCAATTTGTGTGAGTAGAACATGTTATATGCTCTTTGTGGTTTCTTAGCTATTTGAAGTTCCCCATAACAAATTATTCTTCATTTAGTGCCAGTTAATGTATCTCGAATTTTCAATTAATTCTATGGCGTTATACCTATTTTGCAAAGATTATTGCTACCCATTGGCTTTACGAGTTCTATTTAATGTGGGTTTCCATTTATTTGCCATATACATGTGATTCTTAAGTGTTATTTATATATATACATATATATATATATACATATAAATATACATATATATATTTACATATACATATACATATACATATACATATATATATATATATGCATATACATATACATATATATACATATACATATACATATACATATACACACATATACATATAAATATACATATATACATATATATATATACATACACACACACACACAAACACGAGATCTAACTGTTGCATACATAATCTAATACATTCATTGTTTCATTGTAATTGCTAGCATAATAGGAAGGATACTATTGAATGGCTTACTTAAATTATGATCATGTGCTTCAAAGCTCTCACCATAGTTTTGTGCACTGTTTTGGGTGTTTTTCAATGTAGCGATTTTCAATAGACACATTGTATTGACATAGCCCAAATAATTTCTGTACTTTTCTATGAACATGTTGCACATACTACATTATAAAATGCTTTGTTATTAACATCTAAATGCTATACCATTGAATACTATAGTTCAATTCTATTGGGTTGTTTTTGAGTATTTTTGGGTATGATCAACATAATGCCAAAGATGTCTAGACATGACAACTAATTGTTTGAAATAGTTTTGTACATTGTTTTTGCTATTTTTTAATGTTTTCAGTTATGATAAATAGATTGTACTAGAACAATATAGATAATTTTATAGATTTTCTATGAACATGTTCCACATTCTACATTGTTAAATGCTTTCTTATTAACAACATCTAATTGCAATATTCTAGAAAGCTATGAAGTCAAAGTTGGTTGTTTCTTTATAGCGTACAAAGACAACTTCAATTGACAAAAATGTACTTGATCACACCAAATGGATAAAAGGTGTAAGGAAAACAAAGGCTGCAAAGGGATGCTTTTTATGTGTTGGAAAATATCAATGTGTATCTACTTCCACATCTATATGCTTTACCAAGGTCAACCATGTGTGTATGCACCTAAAAGCCAAGAAAACTGGAAACATAAACATGAAAGGGTATGTAGTGGGTGATTCTGTATTTGAGAATCATAAAATTAAAGAAACTAAAAGGAAATGTCCAGGTTGCATACAAAAGAGGAAGGAAAAAATAACAACAAATTTGCAACCGACATAAGGAAAAGGAAATATAAACTTACTAAATCATGATCTGAAGGCTAGCGGTTCATACCCTTAGAGCTAGACTCTGCAACGAAACCTTTGGGGGATGTCAAAAAATCAATCTGGGGGGGCTCTAGAGACCCATCCACAAAGATCAGTTTTGTAGACATAGCTTTATGAACTTCTATTTCACAATAAAATAAAAGATTATTGTATTGCAACGTCTAATGGAAACTGGTAGACAACTTAGACATATCGATAGTCTATCAATCATTTTACTAATTTGATTAAATGAAAATGGGTATAACCATTCCACTTTTAATACTATCCAAGCAACACGAGATACAACAACAAGAATAAAAATGCACTTTTAATATTGTCCAAACAACAGGAGATACAACAACAAGAATAAAAATGATAAATGCAAATGTATATATCCCTATATATGTCAATTTATCTTTGAGGCTGCTTATATATGTATGCATGCAGTTTTTACTATATTTCTACAAATACCTATATGCAGATATTTGTATATGTTTCTAGTTGGTCCCTTCATCCTTTCTTATCCAAACAATAGGATACACAACAATAAGAATAAAAATTATTAAGTACATATATGCATTAAATTTCCCCTTTGTTCACACATTTAAAAAATGCACATATAACCAAATATATATATCCATATGTACACATGTATATATATATTTATATATACACTACTATATCTAAATAGATGTGTATACTATATTTATTCTTGACTATGTAGCCATTGACATGTCAAGCAAGGACCTCCATAAAAATTGGCATAATGTGAAGGGTAAATAGTGGCAAGAACAAACAATAAGTAGAGGGAAAAAGTTATGCAAGTCAGCAACATGTTTTAAACATTGTAGCTTATTAAAATATATATGCAACAAGGTAATCTTGGCCACCTTCGAACACAAAAGAAGAATGGTAAATGGTTTCTTGCGGTGTTGGACAATGGCAATGAAGATGGTGGGAGCAAGTAAATGCAATATTCAATGTTTTTAGCCTCAAAAAATTACATTGTTGTTGGCTTGAACTATAGTTTTGCACACTCTTTTAGGTGTTTTTCAATGTATCTAGTTTTGATAGGCACATTGCATTGCCAAAGTGTAAACAATCTTACAACTTTGTTATGAACATGTTACACATACTGCACCATTCAATGCTCTCTTATTAACAACATCTCAATGCTATATCATTGAATGTTATGCTTGTATTGCAGTGATTTTATCATAAGCTAAATAATACTTACATATGCTATTTTTAACACTTTTTAAATAAAAGTATACATAAATACAAATAAAGATAGCATACACATATATTTAGATATACATGTGTATATATAAATTGTTGTTGCATGGTCAAATGAGCCACAATGGTCTTGGTTTGTATATATGGATATATATTTCTTCCTATATGTATATTTTTAAATATGAAACAAGGAATTCAATACATATATATATGTGTGTGTGTATATATTTGTCTATGTTTTGGAGAATTCAATACAATTTCCCTTTTTGTCAATAATATTTAGTACCAAATAAGTGTTATTCTAACACCTCTTATACAATTTCTCTATTTATCTTCAATATTTATTACCAATGAACATAGCTTAAATCTTGTATCAATATGCTTCATGGTATTCTTTTTTTTCTCATCTGCTTGAAGCTCCCTACTACAAACTACCTAGGGCTATCTATGAAAGTAGTGGAGCTTGCTAATTACATGGGTTTGCAGTGGTAGAGTTGGTTGGCTTGACATGTGGAAGCATAATGGTTCAAAAAATAAAACTATTCATTATGTAACTATTTTTACTGAAATATGGAGAATAAAAGAGGGAAACTACGATAATGAATAGTTTCCTTGTGAAACTGGAAAAAAGAATATCATAAAACATATTGATACAACACAAGCAATCTATGTAATAGTTCATAAATCCAATGGGTAGCAATAACCTCTGCAAAATGGGTATACCACCACAGACTTAGTTGAAAATTTGAGTTGCATTACTTTGAACTAAATATTATAGGAAAATAGAGAAATTGTAAAAGGGCTATTAGAATAACACTCAACATCCACTAAACTAATTTAATCTTGAATATATTTATGCTTTCACACTAACCCTCTTCATTCTACTTAAAGTGGGTTTTTGTTCATCTGTCAGTTACGTGTGATTCTTAAGTGTTATTCTAACACCTCTTACAACTATTACATAGACTACTTGTCTTGTACCAATATGTTTCATGATATTCTTTTTTCCTCATCTATTTGAAGCTCCTTACAACAAACTGTTAATTGTTGTGGTTATTTTGTCTGGATGGAACATGTTGTGTGCCTTGTATCAATATGTTTCATGATATTCTTTTTTTCTCAACAGTTTGAATTTCCCCATAACAAACTTTTCTTCATGATATTCTTTTTCAGTTCCCAATAACAAACTATTCACTATCGTAGTTTTCCTCTTCTATTCTATATATTTTATACTTCTATTTAATGTGGGGTTTCGAACATCTGCCATTTTGTTATAATTGTTAAGTGTTTTTCTAATAGTTCTTTTCCAATTTCCCTTTTTTTAAATCTAAAATTACTCTTATGTTAATGGGTATAACACCAAAGATGCATAGACATAACTACAAACAATAAACAAAGGGCAAAAAAATTATTAACCTTAAACATATTTTTTGATGAAAGAAACAAGTTTAACTGCAATTTCTCCATCCATAGAAAGCCATAATCTCTTTGAAGTCTCCAAAATAAATTACTAACCCTAACGAATCATGTAGAATTTCAATAGAAATCTTGAAAAAGATAGAAAATATCTTTGAATGCATACAAAAACAACTAAAAATTAATCATTTATGCAAAATACCCATGTAAAATGACTTAGAGATTCTAGAGCACAACAGTATTAAAACCCTCCAATCTGCTATAAAATGGAGCCTCTACTATCAAACCAACAACACAATGTAAAACCATCCAATTTTCTATAGAACAGAGCCTCTGCTATCAAACCAGCACCATAATAGCTCTTTCGACAATGTAACTTAATCAATATATTTTCTAACACATTAGGAAGCCTCTGCTATCAAACCATCACCACAATAGCTCTTTTGACAATGCAACTTAATCAATATATTTTCTCACACATTTCAAACTATACTTTCCCACACTACAACATTGAATATCATATTTACTTCCTCCTTCCCCATCGTACAAGAACACTATGATGCATTAACCCTCATGCGAGCAAACACTTACCATTCTACTTCCATGTATCGAGGCAACCAACTCCACCATCGCCAACCCACATAATTTGCAAACTCCACATTGTCATAAACAACCTTGGGAAACTCACCATCGATCAAGAGCTTCCTGGCACTAAGAAATTCTATTCATGGCTAGGCTGACGAAAATCCTGGCAAAATTTTCAAAAAAAAAAGCCTATCGGCTAGATATATAATATATATATATTTAATATAATATATATATATATTTATTTATATATATATATATATATAATATATAATATATATATAATATAATATAATATATATATATATATAATATAATATATATATATATAATATAATATATTTAATACATAGTATATAATATATAATATATAGTATATGTGAAATATAATATTGTATATTTATATAAAATAAATTTATTATATAATAAACATATATCTATTTTTTTGAGGACTTTATAAATCGAACCCTACCTCATTTTCACGATGCTACCAGTCTAGCAGCAACCTCCATCATGAGTAGCGAGTTCCAGGTATGTGTTTTTTGCATTTTTTCTTATTTTTTATGAATTAGTGATTAATTTATGTTTTTTTGCATTCTTTGTAGTTTTGTTGAATTTTTTCATTTCTATCTAAACTTACAAAAAAAATTGAAACCCTAGTTAGTGGAAAACAAAAAAAATATATAAAACAAAAAATTTGAACCTTCATTACTAGAGAAAAAGCATAAAATTGAACCTAACATACTAAAAAAACATAAAATTGAACCTTCATTACCCTCTTTCTGCATTTATTTAAATTGTTTTAAATTTTTGTCTATTTTTCCTTCTTCTTTATCACTTATTCTCATGTTTCTTAATTTCTTGCTTTGTTGCTTATTCTTAAGTTAGTACTTCTTTGCTAAACAATTTTTTTTTTTTTAATTATTTTGACTCTCCTCAGCTCTCAAAATAGAAAGGATCCTTGTTGGAAGTGCTCTAAATTTCCAATAATTAGTGAATCTAGATCCATTGTTAGTATTGGCCAAATAAAACTTGTCCCTGTAGCCATAGGGAAATGGGCGAAGTTAATGGGTAATAAACGATGGCTTGTATAGGAGGCTATCATATTATATGATAGCCTCCTACACAACCCATTGATTATTACCCATTAACTCTTCCCATTTCCCTATGGCTATAGGGACATGTTTTGTTTAACCATTACTAACTATGTATACAGATTCACTAAGTATTAGCAATTTGGAGCTTAACACTTCTGCCTTTTGTTGAATCAATTCGGAGCTTAACACTTCCACCTTTTTTGAATCAATTTGGAGTTTAACACTTCCACATTGCAGCAAGGTAAAAATTTAATGTATTTTTAAATGAGATTTCAGATCACTTTAACAATTATTTTCTTTTCATTTACATGCCTTAGACATAAATGATATTTACACATTTTTTCATTTGTATTCAATTAAGTCATTTTTTATTGAATGGTTTAAAGGGATTTTCAAACATCTATCTTACACTTTGAAATTACAAATTTAATGCAGGTTCACTTATATCTAAATCATGGATCCACATCCTCCATCTCCACCCACTCCACCTCGTAACCTTCCACCTCCACCACCTACATCCAATGGTGCTTGATTTCAAGAACAAGTCAATGTGAATGTTAGAACCATTCATGATCAAGTTCACATTATTCAAAATGAAGAATGTGTTCACCCATTATTGAGGTGTTTTGCATCAAAAATGCAAAATGTTGTTGATGTGGTTAGGTCCATGGAAGTGGACTTAGATGAGCATCAACGATGGCTAGAGGAAAATAGGTAGTCCCATTCTAAAGAGGAAAACACAAAGAAATGAAGAGATGCAATAGAGAGCTACAAAACTTTGCTAAGAAAATGATCTTATTTTTATAAAAAAATTAACCTTGGATGGATATTTTATAAAAAAATTGGTTGAATGGATATTTTTAGTGTTGAATTTATGAATATAATAGTATAATGGTGAGACAAATATTCAGTAATAAATATTAAAAAATCTATTAATTTAGTGTTTGTTCATATATAGTGTGCATATATTGTGTTTATTCATGCATCATGGTTAACTAATGTCTTATTTGTTGAGCATAATTATTGTATAGATTTCACAAGAACAATCTGATGAACATATATCTTATTGTCTTATAAGGATTTTGTTTGGAGGTTGCATCAAACCCCTATGGTGTACATAATGTTCTTGTTTATGTATCATGATTGAAAGATAATGATTCTTATTCATGATGATTTTATACCTTTTACATGAATGATCTAATTACATGTTATTAAGCTTGAAGGTTTTAATGGCATGAATGTTGAATTGAGTTGTAATGGTTTTGTTTTATGGTTGTATCACTTCTTAGTCTAGAGGGTCCTAACATGGGAAAAAACTCTTCCTCTCATATCTCTCTCTCTCTCTCTCAGGTCTCTCCCTCTCTCCCTCTCTGACTCTCTCCCCCTCTCTCTTTGTCTCTCCCTCTCTCTATCTCTCCCCCCTCTGTCTCAACTCTCTATCTATCTCTCCCTCTCACTCTCAGTTCCCTCCTCTCTCTCTCTCTCTCAAGTCTCTTAGAGCTTCCTCTCTCACACCATCTCTCCATCTCAAGTCTCCCTCTCTCCCTCTAAAGCCTCTCTCTCTCCCTCCTTATCATCTCTCTCTCTCTCTCTCCCTCTCAACTCTCTCTCTCTCTCTCAACTCTCTCTCTCCCTCTCAATTCTTTCTCTCTCTCCCTCTCTACCTCCCACTCTCCCTCTTAGGTCTTTCTCTCTTTCTCTCTCTCTCTCTTGGACTCTCTCCTCTTAAGTCTCTTTCTCTCTCCCTCTCTCCCTCTCTCTCAAGTCCCTCTTACTCCCTCTCTCCCTCTCTCTCTTGTGAATTGGATGCACATCAATAAATATATAATATATACTATGTAGTGTATAATATATTATAAAAAATATATGTACTATATAGCATACAATATAATATATAATATAGTAATATATAAAATATAATATATAACATATAATATAATAATATAATAATATAATAATGTATAATATAATATAATATATAATATATATTATATTACATATAATACATATTATATAATATTATGTATTATAAATAATACAAGTAACAGATATCCATTTAATAACAAATATCCATTTCAAAACGGTTATCCATTCTGAATGGATATCCATTTTTTCTGACATAATCAATAGGCTCGGGATTTGGTTCAAGATTTCCTAAACTAGAAATTCAACCCAAAAAACGTGTTTTGAAAATTTCTTAGTTTTTCAAAGTTTTCCCTTGTGGGTGATGACTTTTTTTATCCGAATTTCATCAAACAAAAAGGGCTTATAGAAAAAATTATTAGCTTTCCACCAATATAAGTTTTTCCTTATTTTGAATTTAATAAATAATTATTATTGATTTTCTACCTACATTATGTCTGAAGTCTTGATTGATAGGTTGATTGAAAAACTTCTATAACTTTCAAACTACTTAACATTTTTGGAACCTACAAGATGCACTACATTTTATACTTCACATACAATAGGATAAAAAAAGAAAAATGAATTTCATAAATTTTTGACCAAGTTATGGTGGTCAAGCACGAACATTTTAAAAATTCTAAAAATTTATAATAAAAAAATTATAACTAATTATTTACATGGAAAAAAAAATTGGCACATCTAGGCATGTGTACTTATATTGAAAGATTTAGAAAAAAAAAAAAAAATCTTGTACTTAGGGTGGTCGCACATACGTCAACTTACATTTTTCCTAAAAATTTAATACCACTGCATTGAAATTTCAAATTTTCTCAAAACAAATTTAATTTTTTTCCAAAAATGGGCTAGTAGGCTAGAAACTACATTCAATTTGCTACAACTTTTGTTCTTACATATTTTTGAAATTATGTTAATAACCTATTCAAATTTTTATGTCAAGTTGCATAACTTTGATTTTCTGAATTTTCATCACCACTTAGAGGCCTAGTTTGGACCCCCATGATCCTGCATTGAACTTGGGTTGTTTCATAGAGGAAAAGGTAGGCCTTCTCTACAACAAAATAGGGATAAGAAGAGTAAATTTGAAGTTGTTGAAGGAACTTAAAGGAGCTTGTCTGAGATGTACTCTAAAGGCACACCTTAAAAGAACTAATGAAGATAATTTTATGGAATATCAAAGGGTTAAATAACCCTCATAAACATGATCTCCTACCTAATTTGATTTGAGATCATGAACCTAACATTTTTATCATTCAAGAGACTAATATTCAAGCTAAAAATATTGAAAATTTTAAAAATATTTTCTTCAAATAGTGTGGTATTCATTGTATTAGTGTTTATGGGGCTTTAGGGGATATTTTTACTCTATGGAATCCAAGGATATTAACAAGAGAAGATTTATATATGATGATTCTAATCACATCACAACCCATTTTTAGCATTTGAGAGATGATAAATCTTGGATCTTATCTAACATTTATGCTCCCAATAATAATAATGGTAAAAAGAAACTCCGGTTGAAATCGAGTAATTTCAAACATGATCATCAGGATGTTTTATGGCTTGTTATGGGTGATTCCAATATGTCTTTAAAGGAATATGAAAAAAAGGATGAACATAAGTGCCTCTTGAAAATAGATACGACCTTATGGATTTCATTCATGCTAATGCTAAATGTTGGATGTTTATCATCAAGGTTCTAATTTTACCTGGTCCAACCAGCATGTGGGAAATGACCTTATTTAGGTGATGTTGGATTGGGCACGTATTTTTGTAGACTTGCTTATTTCTTATTCTTTTTCTCTCTTGATAAGACTATGGTCTGATCATTTTCCCATTGTTCTTGACATTGATATTCTTGGAAGAAGAAATAGTTTCTCATTTAGATTTTTATAAATGTGGTTAAGACATCTAGATCTGAAAAACAAGAATAGGGAATGGTGGAATGTGAAAATTAATGGTTCAACTTGTAGTGTAGGAAAATGCATACCTTGGCATTTTCAAACTTGTTTGGTCCCACCTTTATTTATTTATCCTTATTTATGTCTTAATTGGTCCCATTTTGCATCCACAAGCCTACTAAATTGTATCTTTTTATGGTTAATCCCGACAAACATCTGTGAACATCAAACCTGCACAAACTAACATAAGATCAACAAACACTTGTTAAATGTGTTAGAAAGCTTAATCTAGTGTTCCCTATGGGATTCTTGGAAGAAAAAAGGTGAAAACATGAAGTTAAAACATAAAATGAAACAAATTAAATCATGTAATCAACTAAGTTAACCAAACCTCAATCCCATAGGGGAAGTGGTGCTCCTTTGATGTGAAAAGGAAGCCCTTTCTCAATCCCAATTGATAAGCTTGATGTTGAATGTGATTCCAAGTGTGAAATGATGCTAAATGGTGATAACTTAACTAAAATTGATGAAAGAGATGGATTTCTATTAAACTCAAATGCCTATAGTGATAATGCTCAAAGTTGTGGATCCATATTATGAAAAGGATGCCTCTATTTATAGAAGCCAAGGGTTGAAGAATGAGAGGATTTGATAAATGTGGGATCAAATAGGAGCCAATGAAAATGTGCCAAGTGTCGCAATTCTATTGGAGGAAGGTGGAGCACATTTTGGGAAATGTGTGAATGGAGGAGGATGGAAGAGAAGTAAATGAAATTGGTTGAGGATTTGAAAGGTTGTAAGAGGAATTGAATGAATTTGGTTGAGATTTGAGAGGATGTAAGAGAATTAATTGAATTTGTAAGAGGCATTATTGAATATGTGAAAGGTTTTTGAAAACTTTTGGAGGGAAATTGAATGAGAGGTTGTTGAGAGGAATATTCCCTTGGAATATGCCTTGGTGAGGGAAAATAGAGGAATTAAATAATTAGTAGAAATTAGTTTCATGTGCAACCTGGTTAGTTGACCATGGGTTGGTTTAACTCTTGAGGAGTTAAAAGCTAGAGGAATTATTAATGATGATTAGAAAGGTGATTTAGGATTAATTAATTGGAGTGGATTAGGAGATTGTGACATTTCATTTGATTGATTTAATCAAATAAGAGCATTAAAATGGAATTTAATTAAATGATTTGATTTAATTAAATATGATGAATATTAGTTAGAAGAAGGGTGAATTAATCAATAAATTTAATTATTTGATTAATAGTAGAATTTGCTGAATTTAACTAAATAATACTAATTATTTAATTAATTGATGAATTTGAAGTAATTTAGGAAGAAACAGTGTTAATTTATCAAAATTAGATGTATAGTATTAATTAGGACATTTTCGGTGTCTACATTTTTCCCCTCTTTGAAGCAAGGTACCTGTTGTGTCAGTTCAAACAATATCAGTTCCATTATCAAAATTCAAAAAAATTGTAATTTTTCAGGTGCCCCACTATTTTCCAATAGAAGAAATTATGTTGCTACATTGCCCCCTTGAGAGATCGGTTGAAAATTGCAAAATTAGGTTGAGCTCGCGAATAAGGTTCAACAATGATTCAGGAGTAGAAAATAGCCCACGAGATGTAAAATTAAGCTTACAGTGACAAAAACAGGTCAAAACAGGCTTCATTTGGTAAAAAATGGATTAAATGGGCTCAAAAACACTAAAAAAACCCAAAAAAACCTTTAAAATTTGCATAAATAGTGTTAGGAGTGTCATTTTCAAATCATTTGCACTCCTAGCCTTTAGAAATCTTTATTTTTTGCTCTAAGATGTTGATTGAATGGAAGCTTGTGTGCTCCCTAGATATCGGATGGATCGGGTTCACAAGTTCCAACACCCTCAGGATGTAGGACCCCCATTATGCCTTTCAAAACTTTTCTCATTTTTCATGATTTGTTGCATTTACTAGGGTCTAATTAGGTTGATCAAAAGTGATCCCCTAGGGCACTACATTTCTTACAGTCGGTGTCACCTTTATGCATGTTGACCCACATTTGCAACATAGTGTTGTGCGATGCTATAGGGTCTCAGAGTTGTGGGAAAAATTCTGACTTGCTTTTGCAGGATCTCATTGCGCAGCCCTAGAAGATTTTGACGTCACCTTGAAATGCTAACTTTCCTTTGACATACAACACCGCTTTTGATTTTAGCATCAATTTTGCAAAATGACAGAGCATCGCCTTTGCAAAAGTCAACTCACCTTTTCTTTTTTGGGGATTTTAATTTTCAAACGCATGCCAAGTTGATGAATTTTTGCGTCGTGGGTGTTTTGGATGTAGGAGGTCTTGCTAGTGCTCCACTTGAAGGAGCACAGGAGCCAAATTTTGCATCGAGTGAGGCACTTGACAGATGATGCATTGTTCTTTCTTGGCTTGATCAGATTTGGCCACGTAGATCAGATGCCTGAGGTGAGGATGCACCTTGCGATGATGACTGCATTAATGGAGAAATGGTGGAGTGAGACCTCCTCATTCCATTTACCAACTAGTGAGGCCATTGTTACCCTAGAGGATGTATGGTGGATCTTGTAGATGCCCATACATGGTGAGCGCATTATATATGATGTAGAGGTTAGAGGTGATGCCATATTTCAACTTTTTGGCATTGACTTGTATGAGGTGGATAGTGGTCAAATCAACCTTTGCCGATATGAGGGGATTTCCCGTAATTTGACCTTGTTTTTCAGTGCATTAATCTTGGGAGTCCTCATTCCAAATAGGAGAGTGCAAGGCTACAATGTTGGATGGGGGATCCTTTGGTCTCATATGATGGAGGAGATGATTGTCCCCGGGGCTGAGTTGTCCTAGTATCGTTGTATCATGACATGCACCAAGTCATGTATTGTGGGTCCCATAGCATTGGAGTGGGAGTGAAACTTCTTCATGTGTGGGCATATGAGAATATAACTATTTTGAGGCCCATGATTGCAGATGTTCAGATAGACCATGATGATTCTATAGCTTATAGGTATGGGGGGATGACCACCATC
>VDFB02281492.1:789506955-789654953 GCA_007258455.2 Sequoia sempervirens | reverse complement strand
GAGAGAGTGGGAGAAATTGGGAGAGGGTGGGAGAGGGTGGGAGAAAATGGAAGAGAGGGTTGGAAAGAGTGGGAGGTGGTGAGAGAAGGTGGGAGAGAGGGTGGGAGAGGGTGCGAGAAGTTGGGAGAGGGTGCGAGAAGGTGAGAGAAGGTGGGAGAGGGTGGGAGAGGGTGAGAGAGAGTGGGAGAGGGTGGGAGAGAAAGTTGGGGAGAGGGGTTGGAGAGGGGAGTGGAGAAAGGGTGGGAGAGATTGAAGAGTGAGGGAGATAGGGTGGGAGTGGGAGAGAGAGGGGTGTGGGAGAGTGGGTGAGTGGGAGATAGGGTAGTGGGGGGTGCGAGAGTGTGGGAGAGTGGGTGAGTGGGAGATAGGGTAGTGGAGGGTGCGAGAGGGTGGGAGAGAGTGGGAATTATCTTTTTAAGGAATTGGAAGACTATAGTGCTGACCTTATGGAAGCTGGATTAGATATGTGAACCTGAGTTGGTTTCTTGGTTTTTAAGTCTGAATTTGTATTCCTCCACCCTACTTTGCATCAGTTGACATTCCTTCAAAAATATTCATTTATTTGAGAATTCA
This sequence comes from Sequoia sempervirens, assembly GCA_007258455.2. Taxonomy (NCBI): domain Eukaryota; kingdom Viridiplantae; phylum Streptophyta; class Pinopsida; order Cupressales; family Cupressaceae; genus Sequoia; species Sequoia sempervirens. Next base: position 789,654,380 of record VDFB02281492.1, on the reverse strand, counting down.
TTTGGGAAGCTAAAGTGATAAAGCCCAAAAACATGGTTTGTATGGCTACTCGAGTAGACCTAGTTGAAAGGAGATAATTGTTAAGATAGATACTTGGGACTAATCTAAATGTGTTTGTTGAAAGATTCTAATCCCTTTCTGCATCAGTTTATTGTTTTGGTTGAGTCATTTTGTGCAGGGAAGTCAAGAATGCAAAGGTAGAGTTGCTGCTATAGAGCCAAAATTTGAGTTTTTATCTAAAAATGGAGGTTTTATGTAGGGTATGGAAGAAATAATGAATGCATGTCTAGGGAAATGATTTTTAAAGAATTTTTAGACACAATAAGGCATGATCCAAGTATTGTCCAGAGTGTTTAAGGTTTCTTATATTGAAATACTTGAAACCCCCACTGATTTTTGTGATTCTCACCCTATAATCAAGGGTTTATAGATTTTGTGTATTGTTGGGAATTTTCCATCTTGAAACTTGTTTATTTGAGAGTTTTTACACATGGAAAAAGACTGTTTGAGGTTTGTTGGTATTTTGGTCATGATTAAAGACTACTTTCTTTGTTAAAATGGCCTATTTTGGGTTCTTTAGAAGCAAAAAAATTGGGATAGCAGGCATGTGTTCCAAAAAAAGTGTATTTAAAAATGATATATATTTCTAATGGCCAAAATGGGTACCCTAAAATGTATTTATTGTATAAAGATTCATTGCGGTTTGCATGTTACACCCGATTTAGTGTTTTAGCACTTACAAGCAAACTTGGTCTTCTAGTGCAAGCAATTGTAAAATCTGATTAAAAAGTGTTGTAAGAAGGTGTTTAAACTTTTTTCATGTCAAAATAAAGATGAATAAAGTGTACCAAGGTCTGGTAAAAGTTTGGAAGCAAGATTTGAAGGTTAGGTGTCTTTTTGCCTTGTGAAAAGTTGCAAAGTCGTGCAACTTTCGTTCTCCAACACGTCTGACCAAAAAAATTGTTCCAATGCATCTGAATAGGAATTTTTACGCTAGGATTGGTCCTCTTTCTCACCCAAACACACGGAATCGCTCTGAGCTACGTTCAACCGGATTGATCCCTTAAGGGACCAAAGGAAAAAATGGCTGCAAACTTTAGCATGAGGTTACTTGGACACCATGATACTTAGAAAATTCTTGTCTAATCCTATGGGATTGCGATGGGCCCCTCTAAAATAACCTCTCTCAGTGTTCATTATCTCAGAGTGGTTTTTTTATAGTGTCCAGTTTTCAGTTGATGGAAAAAGTGTCAAATGGCAGCAGTGAAAATTTGTAAAGTGTTGCAACTTTCATTCTGTAACTCGTGTGACCAAACAAACTATTCCAATGCATCTGAATAGGCATGTTTACGCTAGGAATGGTCATCTTTCATACCCAAACATGCGGAATCGCTTTGAGCTACGTTCAACTGGATCGATCCCTTAAGGGTCCAAAGGGCAAAATGGCTGCAAACTTTAGCATGAGGTTAGTCAGACACCGTGATGCTTAGAAACTTCTCGTATGATCCTATGGGATCATATTGAGCCCCTCTACAATAACCTCTCTTAGTTTTCATTATCTCGGAGTGATTTTCCCGTAGTGTCCAGTTTTCAGTTGATGGAAAAAGTGTCAAATGGAAGTAGTGGAAAGTTGCAAAGTGGTGCAATTTTTGTTCTGCAACTCGTGTGACCAAACAAACTATTCCAACACATCTGAATAGGCATGTTTATGCTAGGAATGGTCCTCTTTCACACCCAAACACGCAGAATCACTCTGAGTTACGTTCAACCAGATCGATCCCTTAAAGGTCCAAAGGGCAAAATGGCTGCAAACTTCAGCATGAGGTTACTCGGACACCGTGATGCTTATAAACTTCTCATATGATCCTATGAGATCATGTTGGCCTTTCTACAATAACCTCTCTTTGTTTTCATTATCTCAGAGTGGTTTTCCCATGGTATCTAGTTTTCAGTTGATAGAAAAAGTGTCAAATACAAGCAGTGGAAAGTTGCAAGGTGGTGTAATTTTCGTTCTACAACTCCTGTGACCAAATGGACTATTCCAATGTGTTCAAATAGGAATTTTTATGATAGGAATGGTCCTCTTTCACACCCAAACAAATAGAATCGCTCTGAACTACATTCAATCGGATCGATCCCTTAAGGGTCCAAAGGGAAAAATGGCTGCAAACTTCAATGTAAGGTTACTCGGACACCGTGATGCTTAGAAAATTCTTGTCTGATACTATGGGATCATGTTGGGCCCCTCTACAATAACCTCTCTCATTTTTTGTAATCTTGGAGTGGTTTTCCTGTGGTGTCCAGTTTTTAGTTGATGGAAAAAGTTTGAAATGCAAGCAATGGAAAGTTGCAAGGTGGTGCAATTTTTGTTCTGCAACTCATGTGACCAAACGGATTGTTCCAATGCATCCAAGTAGACATTTTTACACTAGGCATGGTCCTCTTTTGCACCCAAACATGTGGAATCGCTCTGACCTACGTTCAACCAGATCGATCCCTTAAGGGTTTGAGTGTAGTATGTGGAAATAGGCCATTCCTCCTATTGTTTAGGTTGTGTCTTGGTGATATGGGCTTGATGTAACTTGAATTGCGGTAGCTTGATATACATAGTCTATTGATGCTAAGGTTCAATTTGTATGATTTTGAAAAAAGAAGCCAACTGAGTAGAGTTATCAACATTATTCATAAATCATAAGAATTTGTTTAGTACACTAGCCATTTTGATGCCTTCTTGTAGTCTCAAACATTATTTTGTATCATTGTTACATTGGTTTTCAAAGTGGCAGCTTAATATAGCTCCATAATACAAAATCTGGTTCACGCTGATTTTCACATGAAAAAAATGTGAATCAAATCATGTTGATGTGAAAAAAACCATGAGACCATAGCTTGTGGTGTAGGAGCACCTAGGTCATGTAATGCCTTCAAAAGGCTAAGTTTTCAAAAATGTATTTAAGTCCATGTAATGCCAAAATTAAATGTAATCAAGGCATGAAAAAGCACAAAGTGTAATATTGTCAAAATGCTAAATATATAAAAGAGAGAAAAAGAAGGAATGTGAATAGACAAAACAAGAAAATCAAGAAAATCAAGGAAGTAGACGAGTCATAGGTCGTTCAAGGAAGATGAAGAGGTAGTTGATGGTTGGAAACTTCTTTAAAAGCATTGTAAAGGCCGAGCAAAGACATCATCATAGTATGGAAGAATTGAATTAACAAAGAGTTCCCTATTTTAGCTTATTTTCTGTGTTTTTCAGTTGTTTCTTAATTTGTACAGACTGTGCAAGATTTTAGGGTTCAAATTTAGATTGTTTCCAGTAGGTTGGGGAATCATCATTTGTTTACATCCATTTGGGAAGGAATCCAATAAATTTAATGTTTGTTTGAGCATTCTTCTTATGGCTCGGTCTGAAATCCTGTGCATTGAGTTTTGAGAGTCTTATAAGGCATTTCCACACTACTCCACCAATGTAGGTCAGGTAGATTGGTGGAGTAGGTTAGGGATAGGTTATTTGTTATGTTTTTATGTTTGTGAGTGGAGGAAAAAATAAGAATACCTTGAAGGAGTTGTTGCTACACATGAAATTATGAGTTTTCTAGTCAAAATGAACAGTTTCCAGCTTGACAGTGGAGAAAGAACAAGTGCATGGGTTAGAAGATGTTTCCAAATGCCTTTTCAGATGTATTTTGACATGTTCCAATGGTTGGCTAGAGGTTTTTAGGTTTGCATGTAGTCTATATAGGAAACCCTCATTGATTTTTGAGTTTTTCACCCTATAAATAAGGGTTTGTCAATATACTATCAAAAGGAGTCTTTTAATCCCTAAAAATGGATAAATTGGGAGTTTTTTGTTATGTCTAATGACTATTTTGAGGTTTTAAGTGTTCTAGGAATGTTTGAAGGGGGTCTTCTTTGAAAATCAGGCCTATTTTAGTAGCCTTTTTGACAACATTCAGACTAAAAATTGCTTATTTCTTCAATATAAGTTATTCTAAGTTTTTGATATGAGGATATGGGCATTAAGAGGTCTCTAAAATTGTTTTGGATCTTGGGTTTTGAAACTAGTGTGTTTGGTTTACCCGATTTAGTGCATGAATGTCTCATTGAGAAGTAGTGCCTTGATTGCTTAGAGAATAGAAGTCTGACCTAATAGTGATTGGTAAGTTGATTTTGGGATAATGTTGTCTAAGTGATGGTGTTAGGGATGTATGGAGTCTTGGATAGGGTTTAGAAGTGAGATATGTTGTTTTGATAGTTGTACAGTGAGGAGACTTGGTGTAAAATAATACATGAAATTGTAAGTTCAGTCATAACAAAGTTAAGAGAGCAAGTTCCTAATTTGTATCAGTTGTAATAATGATGTTCATAGTGCTTGATGGTATGGTAAAATTTTGAAAGCCAATTGTAATGATGGATTGACTATTTGGGACAAGTTGAATGAATTGATTGAATGGAAGAGTGCCTTGTTGAAAATGGTGTTTTTGAAATGCATGTTGATCTAATTGATTGAATCAAAGTTTTCTAAAATGGTTTTTTGCTTTGAATGAGTCAATTGGAATACATATTTGTGGAAGGATGAATGATGAATGATAAGAGAATTTGAGTGGATGAAAAGTAGATTTCTGATGAAATGTTGAAATTTTGTTTGATCTTCTCCAAGATGAGTTTGGGACAAGAGTCCCCTGAGTTGTTGAGTGGTTTGAAAATCTTTGTATTGCATCAACTTGTTGCTTACTATTATGCTTTGATAGATTTTTTCCAAGCATCCATAGCTTGTTCGAAGCACCTATTTTAGGGTTTTAGCCATAGCAACAAGGCAATGAACTGTTGATAAAATGCTTTGATAGACATGTATGAAAAATGTGTTAGCATAGACAAGTGAACTCTTTGAAAAAATGCCTCAAAGAAATGTGGTTTCATGGTGATAGAATGGCATGACGAATGCCATGACAAGAAAATTGCTATGGATTGTCATGGCATTCCATCACCATTGAGACCACATTTCTTTGAGGCTTTTTTTCAAACAAGTTTGCTGCCTTTTCTATGCTATTGATTATTAGTATGCTTTGATAGATTTTTTCCAAGCATCCATAGCTTTTTTGGAAGCACCTATTTTAGGATTTTAGCCATAGCAACAAGGAAGTGAACTGTTTGATAAAATGCTTTGGTAAACATGTATGATAAATGTAGTAGCATAGACAAGGCAACAAACTGTTTGAAAAAATGCCTCAAAGAAATGTGGTCTCATGGTGATGGAATGCCATGATCCACAACAATTTGCTTGTCATGGCATTCACCACCATGAGACCACATTTCTTTGAGGCATTTTTTTCAAACAGTTCACCCTTGTCTATGCTATTGCTTACTATTATGTTATGATAGATTTTTTCTAAGCATCCATAGCTTGTTCGAAAGCACCTGTTTTAGGCTTTTAGCCATAGCAGCAAAGGCAATGAATTGTTTGATAAAATGCTTTGATAGACATGTATGAAAAATGTGTTAGCATAGACAAGTAGTGAACTCTTTGAAAAATGCCTCAAAAAATGAGGTCTCATGGTGATGGAATGCCATGACAATCAAAAGCATTTGATTGTCATGGCATTCCATCAGGTCATGAGACCTCATTTCTTTGAGGCATTTTTTCAAAGAGTTCACTGCCTTGTCTATGATATTTCTTACTATTATGCCTTTGATAGATTTTTTCCAAGCATCCATAGCTTGTTTGAAAGCACTTGTTTTAGGCTTTCAGCAATAGCAACAAGGCAACACTTGAACTATTTGACAAAATGCTTTGGTAGACAAGTATGAAAAATGTGGTAGTATAGACAAGGCAGTGAACTGTTTGAAAAAATGCCTCAAAGAAATGTGGTCTCATAGAATGCCATGACAACCAAATGTAATTGGCAACTGCTCCTAGTTATTAGTTATGCAATGTGAAGTAATTGCATAACTGCTTAGGTTGACTTTGTAAAAATTATATTGTAATTGAAATTTTGTCATCTATCAGCATCTAGTTATTAGTCATGAAATGTGAAGCAATGCTTTGAGTTTGAAAGATGTGCAATGTAATGTAATCAACGTTATGAATATAGACTACAAAAATCTATTTTTTACTAAGTTACCGGTTCAGTTTTGGGTTCGGGTTCGGGTTCGAGAATCCGGTTCGCCAGTTTGAGACATTTTTTTTTGGGGGTTGGGTTTTTTTTGGGTTTGATAATAGAAAAATATATAAAAATAAAAAATATATACATATTTGTAGCAATAATCAAGTTTAGAATACACCGTGCCATATTATAGTCAAATAACATAGCAAAAATACACCACCACTTTCATAGTCAAATATTAAAATATTAGCGATACTCAAATGTCATGATACAAAATTATAAATTAAAAGTTCAAACATAAAATGTCAAGTTTTTACAATCAACCATTATTGATCATTGATCAATCTGAAAAGTGTGAACATTTTTCTGTGTGGAAGGAAAACAAGAAAACAATGTTACATAATTATTTACATTGTGAAAGAGCCAAAACCTTTTTCTTGCAGATCGTAGAAGAATCTCAGTGATTTTTTGGGTGTCCTTACCTTGGAATGGAACTATCCTGAGCCATGAATGATTGACTAGGAACTGTGAGAAAGAAATAAGATAAATCATGCAACTTGTTGCAATTTCTTTCCTTGGGAAAAAGGGTAAAGTTTTTCTTTTCAGGGAGAATCTCCTTTAGAGTTTGAACACATTGATAATTTTCAAGATAGACTTAGCCAAATATGTCATCTAGGTTTGAAGCTTTTAGGTAAAATGTTTGCTTCTTAAAATTTTGTTCAAAATTCAAGATGCAGGCTCTCCTCCCTTAGGGAAGAGAAGGCCTATCAAACCTAACACTCTTATGCAACACTTCTTAAGTTCTTGTTGATGCAGTATTAGATGCAAAGTTTCAAAATAGGAATGGTTATATAAATTCTCATCTCAGGACTATCATTGCATCAAATTAAGAATTTTCAATCCTTTATGGTCCATACAAGAGAAGTATGGAGTAGTGTTCCAATGCTAAAGTCTTATTGTGAATATCTTTGCTATGAGTGATTCAAAAATGAGGAATCTGTCTTCTGCACCAAATGAGAAATATTCACAATATGTGCTAGGAAGGAATAAGTCCATAAGATCGAGTATGCAAGAACTGAGAATTACAAAATTGGCTTACGTTTGACTTCCACACACAAAAATTTTCACATTTTTCGATGTTCACATGTAAGTCAAAAGTATATGTGCGTAAGTTGTAAAGTATACACTTGAATACACGTAACTCATATCTATTGAACCATGAATTTATAATGTAAATATGGACACCATCGATAAAAAATATTTGTATTAAAAGCAAATAGCCATGTATGCATATATGTCGATATAAGTATAAAATATAGTTACAAAATAGCCATATAGGCTTACGAGAATGCCATATAGGCATACAATATCAAATATATCCAATACAAAATATGTACAAAATTGCCATGTAGGCATACAACAAAGGGCTCTGCATTCAAAATTCATTTCTCTCCATGCTCTGGTTCAAATACAATTTTCTGTCCCTTTGCTTGGCGATCCGATGGCGATAAGTCTATCACCCATTTTTGCTGTGCTCGAGGAGTGCTCTTGCTCCTCCTCCTAGTGTTTAGCTCCTAGTGAAGTTTTAACTGTTACAATAAGAAGTAAAGACATTAATATATAGAAATTACATTATAAAAATTGATATATTTAACAAAATAATCGCTTACGGCCATCTCACGATCACTCTCCTCAATGGAAATATTTTCACGTAGATGTTGAGGCATGCTCAAGCCCTGTATAAACCATCCAAATGGGAATTAAAGTACGAATCAATAATGGTTTTATTTTTCACTAGAACTAGTTCATCTATAACAACGAATGTAAATTGAAATTTAGTAATTTGCCTCATACCTCCCCTATCAGAGCCATCGAGGATTGTATAGCAGAGGAAACACCAATATCCATTTTCCTCATAACGTTTGGCGGTGTTTCTATCACCAACATCTGAAAATAAAACAAAAATTTTTATTCAATCACAAAAAAGTTACAATAGCGATCCACGTGATGACTTATAATGTATGAGATCTAATGAATAAAATTTTGAGTACAAGTATTAAACTATATAGTTCTGATTATTAGTTATCAAATTTGAAGTAATGCTTTGAGTTTGAATGATGTGTAATGCAACATAATCAACAATATGAATATAAACTACACAAATCTATTAAACTTAGAATTCATTAGTTAAGTTCTCTTTATTCTATATTACCTCCGTGAACGTTTGATCAAATCTACTGGCACTAGGAGGTGTTTCCTTGAAACCTCCAACATTACTCTATTCAACATCCAAAATCACAAATTAAAATACCATTCGTAAAACAATGCTATTAACATGTAATAAATTTATAATTGTTTACTAGTTACATAGGTCTCACTGATAGGTGTACTACAAAAATAAGTAGGTGGATGATTGGTGTATCTAGTCTCTACACTGTGACCCTGCAATTTTATTAAAACAATAAAACTAAATTATTTAATATTGTATTTCACAATCAAAATTTAATAAATTAAATTCAATGAACATGTTGAATTTTACCTAAGTGTCAATGCCATATGCATCATGCAAAATGTCAGCCATCCTCTCCATCCCGGTAGATGCATACGAATCAGGCTGCATAGTAGCATATGGATCCTACATAGCACCCTCCTGAGTGCCAGTAGGGTCATATGAAAAAGTCACCCCACAAGATTGACACACATGGGTTCAAAGGCCACCACCTGAAGACTCCCCTGGATGGTGTTGTACAATAGGGCTAGTGTGATGGATGACACTCCGGGTCAAAGTTGTGATCGCCTGCAATGTCTCTATGTCGGCACTCTCCTTCGCAATGACATACATCACAATCTGCTCACGAGGCGGCCTAGCAAGAGGTCCTCTCCCTTGCTGCGTAGGATCTGGCTATGCACCGGACCTATCCTGAGCTGACCCCCCACCTCTCCCCTAGAACTCCCTCATATCAAAGTAATTTGGGATTTGGTTCAATACAAACTCACTGTATAGTTTCCTAAGAAAATATTGGGGGACTTCACAATTATTTCATTGTGGGTAATCAAAGACCATATACCATCTTTCATAAAAATGGTTCTTAATCTCTTGGTGGTGGCACCAATGAATAGGAAACCTCTTTGCATTGAGGGTAAGATTTTGATTTGTTTTAGGGTCAGTGAATAGAGAGCACAAATCACCTTTAGTAATTTTTAAATCTTTTACTTGTTTATATGATAATTTGTCTACATAATATGCCACACTTGTCTACCTCCTATCTTGCCATCCAGATATTTGTTGTGATTGCATCTACATTTTTAACATATCTTTCAATGAATTTGCTAGAAGCATTCTTTCTGTGGTTGAAGCATTTGGATCACTCAACCTACTGATAAGATCCTCAAGTTGTTTTCTATTGTTCTCAATTTCACTCAAATTTTCTTGAGTGCTAGGAGGGTATTGAGAGAATGGTGGGGGAGGTTGATTTTGTTGAGGATTTATAGGATTTCCTACAATTTTTTTTTTTTTTAAATCAAATCTCACCTAAAGCAAACAAAATCAATTTCAAACTAACAAATTCAAAACAAATAGCAAACAATACTTACCTCCCACATCTCTTTGTCAGCGTGGTGCCATATTTGCAAAGAAAATCCAACTATTGTTGATGAAATTTGTAGAAATCCTTCCTCATAGAATGCGAGCACGAAAGTGAGGGTTTTTGGCCATGGGCAGAGCTAAGAAACAGTAAAAAGCAAATGATACAGATTTCACTTTTTTTTCTTTTAAAATCACATAACAAGAGCGCATTATAACGTGAACACGTTATAACATGCTCGCGTTATCTCTTTTCAATTTTTTTTCCCATTTGGCCACAAAAGTGTGACCAACTTTATGCACCTGCCCTTTACTTTGAATTCAATAATTAATTATTATTCATTTTCTATTCAAATTACAACTAAAGTCCTGATTGATAACTGATTGAAAAAAATCTATACCTTTCAAATGGTATTATATTTTTTGAATCCAAAACATGCATCGCATTCTATGTTTCACATACTATAGGATTAAAAAAAGATAAATTGAATTTCATGAAGTTTTGACCAAGTTAAGGTGGTCAGACGTACGAGTTTTTATATTTTTTAAAAATTTGTAATAAAAAAATTATAATTAATTATTTACTTGGAAAAAAATTACAAAAAGGTATGCATCACATCAAGGCATGAGTCCTCTACTTATATCTAAATCTTTAAAAAAATATTATCATTTTATTGTGCTCAGGGTGGTTAGACATACACCTACTTATTTTTTCCTTGAAATTTAAGTACCACTACATTGAAATTTCAAATTTTCACCAAATAGATTTTATTTTTTAAACAAATCTAGTATTTTAGAAACTACATTCAATTTTCTACAGATTCTATTCTTAAATATTTTTGAAATAATATAGATAGCTTATTCAAATTTTTACGTCAAGTTGCCTAACTCTGATTTTTGAAAAAAATTTGCCACTTAAGGGCCTATTTTTCTATGATGATCATGCACAAACCCACATTTAAAACCAAAGAAGGTATGTACAAGTGGTTAGTCATGTCTTTTGGGCTAACCAATGTGCCGAGCCCATTCATGTGACTCATGAATGAGGTATTGAAATAATTTCTAGGTAAGTTTTCCCTTATTTACTTGGATGACATTTTGATTTTTAGTAGGACATTGGAAGAGCACTTGATGTATATCAGAGAAGTTTTTGAGAGGTTGAGAGAGGAGAAGTTGTTGATCAACTTGAAGAAATGTAGTTTGTGAAACATGAATTGGTGTACCTGGGATTTGTTATCTCAGCAGAGGGTCTAAAAATAGATCCAGAGAAGGTGAAATCTATTGTGGAGTGGCCAACGCCAAGAAGTGCTACTGAGGTAAGATCATTTTGTGGTTTCACAAGTTTTTACTGAAAGTTCATTAAAGGATTCAATATAATTTGCACACCCCCAACTAAAATGATGAGAGGGGATAGAAAAGAATTAAAATGGAGTATAGGAGCAATAAGAAGTTTTGATTTGCTAAAGAAGAGAGTCAAGGAGTAGCCTGTTTTGGCACTCCCAAATTTCAATAAAGTATTTCAAGTAGACTGCGATGCCAGTGGTAATTCCATTGGAGTTGTTTTGAGTCAAGAAGGTAAACCCATTGCCTACTATGAAAATTTGAATGATGCAAAGAGAATATATTTTGTTTATAATTAGGAGTTCTATGCCATAGTTCAGGCCTTGAAGAAGTGGAAGCATTACTTATTGCGGAAGGAATTTGTTTTGTTTACTGATCATCAAGATTTATAGCATTTAAACAGTCAAGGAAAATTGAATCAAAGGCATTTGAAATGGGTTGAATTTTTGCAAAGCTACACATTTGTTTTAAATCACATGAGTGGCAGATCAAATAGGGTTGCATATGCCTTGAGCAAGAGGAAAAACTTGCTAACAAAAATGTAGTTTGAAGTTGTTGGGTTCGAAGAACTCACAAGATTGTACCCTGAAGATCCTAATTTCATTGAGGCATGGAAAGCTTGTGAGGAACTTATCACACTAGATATGATGAGGTGGTTGGATTTCACAATCCAAGACGATATGATGTTTAGAAAGAATCAATTGTGCATTCCTAGGAGTTCCATGAGGGAGAACTTGATCAAGGAGAAGCATAGTTGTGGATTGGTAGGACATTTTGGATGGGATAAGATAATTTTTGTTGTGAGTGAACATTACTATTGGCCGTAGTTGCAATAGGATGTGAGGAAGTTTGTACAGGGTTGTAGGGTATGTCAAATGGTGAAGGGCATTAGCCAGAATACTCGGTTGTATTAGTTGTTACTTGTACCAAAGAATTCATGGGAGGATATTAGCATGGATTTTTTTCTTGGTTTTCCAAGGACGTAGAGAGGTCATGACTCCATATTTGTGTTCACCAATGTGTGAACTGTGTTGTCTAGTAGAAATGGTTTTTCTCTGCATTACTCCATAGTTTGTGCTATGGTCTTGTGGTTTTGGAAGTATGCTAATAAGGTATGTATCTACCTTCAATCAAATGTGTTCATGGTTTGGTGCTTTGCAAGATAATTTCTTGAGTTATAATGTGTGGAAATTTATCTGGGTGAATATGACAAGTTTTTTCTTTAAGTGAAAGTTGTTGTGAAGGAATTTGTTGGATTTCAAAGTTCTTTTGGAATATTTTGTATCGTGTTTAAGTGTTGTGTGTGGTTTGCGAGTCATCTTTGGATTTGAGGAAGTGTGTACTTAAATGTTAATGGTGTTTATATAGGTTCATCAGACCTTAGGTGTTTACACTAATTGTGGATTTTCTTTGGTGATTTTGGAAGTGTGGCATAGTGTGTATGAGTGGAGCTAGATCTAAGTTAAGGTGTGATGTGTTCTACCTTCATTCCTTTCCACTGTGGGAATGTTTTGGTGCCGACCTAATTTGAATTTGCACAGTTGAGGTGCATAGCTAACCTTGGAGAATGTTTTCAAGGTTGAAGAAGGTATAAATAAGTGTTGTGTTGATGGAGGATTGGAAAGTAAAGTGTATGATGCAAATTGAAAAGTTGTGAAGTGCAAAGTTTTGAAGTGCAGTGAGAGGTTTAATGAGTTAAACTATTGGAAGCAGTGAGCAGAAGGTGTCTACAATCTTCAGAAAGGTTGTGAATGTGTTGGTGATGCTATGGTGGACTGTTTTGTTGCATTGAGATGGATTTCTCACTGTAATATTCTTCTTTCTTCTTTTTCTATAATATGGCAATGAGCCATTGGTAGTGAACCTATCTTTCTTTTGGGTAGTGAGCACTCTGATAGTGAGCCTTTTGTATTTGGTGTTGTAATTACTTTATATTGTGAGCTAATCCTCACCGTGGTTTTTCCCTTCTTGGGTTTTCAACATAAATTTTATGTTCTATTGTGCATGGTGTTGATGTGTTTAATTTTTTGTTATTTGATTTCTTGCTAAATCATTTTAATAGATTAAAGGTTATTAAAGTTGATGTGGGTCTAAATGTTAATGCGGTTTTTGATGTTTTAATGTACACAAGATTCACCCACCCCTCTCAGTTATCTTGTGCATTCAACACTTTTCATGGTAGGAATTGACTTTGGTTCTAATTCTATGATATGGTTAAATCCTCTTTCTAGTGGTAATCATGGATGCATGCCATTAAATACCACATATGCTTATCTAAAATATTTCTTACATCAATATGAAGTTGACCATTCTTATCCCTTGAACGGTCTTTTGAAATTACCAAAAAACTAGCAAACCAAGCAAATTGAATTTTTTAAAAACATATTTCCATCTTGTTGTAACCACATGAGGAGCTCTATTTTCTATTCTTTTCAAGACTACATCCTTCCCATTAGATTTTAACTTGAGTTCCATTGTTTGATATTTTTTGAATACTCTCCCAAAGAATATAACCATTATACATACAAAACCACATAAAGATTAAATACCCCAATAACATAAAAATAGTCACAAACATTATCATCTACAAAAAGATATTTCAAGATTTTGAATCCTCTTGTTGCATGGTAGATTGTAAAAATTAGCCACAATGACATTGAAACCCTCAAAATATTCTACTTTTAGTCATCTTCTCTTGAGAACTCCATCAATGATATTGTGGGTGACCCCATTTCTAATTAGCACAATAACTCTTTGTCTAACAAGATCTCATTGAACTCTAAAAGAATGGTATCTTTGTGCCCCTGAGAGTGATGCAAACACACTACCATTTTACTCCTATTTTTCTTCCTCTTCAGAGAGAGTATCTTATGGTTCATGAAATTATTTAGAATAATTTGAGTTGGATTCTTTCTTATAAGTAACTTATATATAATGAACTTTCATTTTACCAAGGCATTTATGTCCTAGAGTCCAAGGTTCTTTATAAGAAAACAATGCTTCTTCCCCCTAAGCTATTTCTCAGTATCATCATCAATCTTCTTTGATATAAATGGAGGTGTCAATTTTTGCATTGGAGAAGCCCATTTCTTCTTTTGAAAATTCCCCTTTTGCTTGTTACAAAATGAAGATTTATATTGTTATGAACCTGGGGCTAGTTTATTTTTAAACAATAAATTTTTAATAAATTTAATTTTATTGACTATAGCATTGTGAGGGTTGAGGCTACCCATAGTGGTGGGGTGTGGGGAGCCTCCACCCCTCCACAAGTTATGGCTTATGGGGGTGTGGGTGCTCCATAGGTGTTTGTGAAGCAACCCTTTCTATGAGAGATGTGGCATTAACTAGTGCCAAAACTTCTCATGGGGGAGGTTGTCTCCTATTATTTTTTTCTCTATAAAAATAATTTAAATAATAAAATATATTAAATAAAAATAACAAAGAAATATTTTCACAGGGTGCCCATAGCACTGAGAAATACCATCTTCTCATCTGACCCTATTAACTCTTTATCCATATTGATTTATTATGATTCATATAAATGTCTTTTTTCTATGACAAGCTTTGTCACCACCTTAAAAAAACATAAAAAAGAAATTAAAAACCATTAATACAAGCCACCAATAACATCTATGATTGACCTTACTTTTAGATAATTCTTAAATAAAAATAATGTAAATTATGACCATGACACATATCATAGGATGCTCCTAGAGCACTCATAGGATGAAGCACTCGGCCCTATTAAACCTCTATCCCTTGATTCATTATGATTCACATATATTTTTTTTCCATTAGAGGCTTTTCCACCACCTTCAACATACATAAAAAAGGAAATAAAAAACCATCACTAACTACGATCGGCCCTACTTTTAGATAATTCATTCAAAGAAATAATGCAAGTCGTGACCATGATAACTAACGCGAGTGACACAGTGTGGCTCAGTCCAACATTGTTCAAGTTAAGATGGATGCATATCCTTTCAGATGAAATTAGGGTTTGAGAAAGTGCCCAAAGAGGATTAAAGTTTCTTTTAGTAGTATTTTAATTATTTAATCTCTTTTAACGAAACAAATACTTTTGCCAATGAAATTAATTTTCTAAACCATATGAGAAAGATTAAGAATTATCTACTTAAGTGAAATTAATTATTTCTCCATGGTGCAATGAGAAAACTTAAAAATTTAGAGTAAGTCTTTGGGAGTAAGAGATAATTTAAAAATAAGATTAATCTATTAATTGAAGTTTAAATTACAATATTTTTACATATAATAAAATTAAATGGTTTAAATATTAAGTTCGGATAATAAAACCTTAGGCTTAATGGAGTTTTATTAGTGGTGTTTAAGATCAAACATCAAATTGTGAAACAAACTTTAGACACATACTCTAATAATCATAAATTAAGCCCCATGATTTTTTTTGGGATGGGGTCTTTAGGAGAATTTAGATTTCTGTTGAGGTTAAATTCTTTACGACTGGATAAATATTTACATGTTCTAGAATTCAATTTAAGTGATTATTTAAGATTCAAGGAAAGATAAAGAAAAAAGAAAGAGGAGACCAATTATCTTTAATTATTAGCTTCATTAAAGGGTAGATATACATCTGAGAGTGACTGTCCTCCTCCCTTAGTAGATGAAATTCGTAAGAATAGTTTAATACATATTATAATTAAATTATTTAATTTAATTATATTTAATTTAATATTGTGCCAATAGTAGCATGGTGTAATGGTTAAGTTGTTGTGTTGTTATTCTTGCCATCAAGATTCAAACCCCATTGAGGTGTAATTGTTGAGAATTTGTATTGGGGATGTGGTCCCCTGTTTATGACCTCACTGGTTCATAGCTTTGAATCAAAAGTGTTTACCACTCTTATTTAAAAATAATATTTCATTTAATTAGGTAAATTTGTATAAACATTAGTTAGTGGATTTTTATTATATTTTAGCTAACCTTAGGCCTTAAGTCTAATCTTGGGGACTCGAACCCCTACATTCATATATAAACCATAAGGAAAATAATCATAGGGAAGATTCCCTTGAGTTTTTTTCACAAAATACCTAACCCTAATAGGTCAACCTACATTGCATAGTGAGAAAATTGGGTTTTTGCACACCCAACCTTGTTTGTTTCCCCTCCCTCACCTTTACGGTTTCATGCTTGCATTGATGTTTCATACGCAACATCATCAAAGTGAAAATGATAAGTTATTATATCATCCATAATATACTTAAAGGTGAAGGTTAAGTGTCTCAAAAAATGGTTTTGTGTCGATTTCCTCGTGTTAAAATATGGGCATGATAGTATGCTAGGATTCAAGATTTACAAATGAAAAAATAAACACAATTAAAGGAGAAAATGAAAAAATATCATGAGAATAAAATAACCCATATTTTTTTGGAAAAACCTCTAGTAAGATTATTGTGTTTTTTCTTTAACTATTTTTTATAATCTCACAAATATTCTAGCTTGAAAATAATCTAAAAATCACTTGCAAAAGGTTTCTATAGATATGTATCTTGTTGATTTTGTTATTTAAGATGATAAAGTTTCTAGAAAAAATTAAAAAGTGATAGAATGAGAATCAAAATTTCATTTTAGAATCTAAAAGGGTAAGGTAGAACTTAGACTACTATTTGGATTTACATACAGAGCAATTAATTTTGTGACTAATTGTGAGGCTAGGGGTGTTAACATAAATATAGATAAAATAGAAGATTTAAAATATAATATCAAAACCCTCGATCTACATCAAATTTAACCTTAGTTAGAGCAAAAAACCAAACATGTAAATTAATAATAAAAAATAAAGGTACCCAATTTGAACTCCTATTGCACTAAGCTACCAACATGACATTGAAATGTTTTAGGATCCTCGTCTTGAAAATGACTCATGAGAGGGTTGATTTATAGGCTTGGTAGGATGAATATCAATGGTTGAGATCAAAATATAAATGGATGGCTTAGATCAAGTTTGTTGGGTAGTTGGGTGATGGACCTAGAGCAGATAAAAGGGATTATTTGATTTAAAATTATTTTATTAGGAGATAGAACTTTATGAAATGTGTGGTGAGAAATAAAGTACATATTTAATTTTTTATTTATTTTTAGGTGGTTATGAGGGTGATTTAATTTTTTAAATTAATTAAGTCAATTGGAAAGGGGATATAAATTATGAATTACTACTGAGGAAAATAATTTTGGACTTAAGGAGAATGGATTAGGATTTAAGGGAAAAATGATAATTAGGATAAATGATGGAATTATGACCTAGAATATTTTTAGGTGTCTAAATTTATCCTTTATTTAAGATAATATTGTGATTGAAATAAGTAATTTCATTTCAAAGAAGAAAGAAAATATATATGTGGAATGGGATGGAAATAATGACGAGGATTACAAAAAATGAGGATAGGATGACTCCCCCTCGATAGAATAGGTAGGTACAAGGACATGAGTAGGATATCTAAAATGATAGAAATGAAATATGATTAAAGGGGATTAAATGCAAATGAGGGAGGAAATGATAGTCATGTTGAATTGGTGTGAACAAGCTAATGTTTGATATAGCACTTTATGTTATGCACCATCATACAAAGACCATGGAAATGATATGTGAAATACATAAAGGACTAAAGGTCACATGCCATAATATATATATGTAACACCATGATATAAAATACCATGAGGTTATTGGGGTTGGTATGTTACAAGCACCAATACATATGCAAGAGAAAATGATAGAAAACACAATAAAAACAAGAAAACATGCATAAAATGATATAAAGACAAATAAGAGGTTGCCCCTAGACTAATATAATAATGAAACTTTTGGGTTAATGAGTTCTAAAATTAAATGCTAAAGAAGTAGAAATGAATGCAACTAATTAAAATACCAAGTTATAGGCTTGATGATGAAATGAGATTTTCCATGGCATCGAATATATTAAATGTCTTAGATATGAATTAGTATTTTTATATTTTTGTTCTACCCTATGATCAAAAATCATGTTTGTACTGTGGAGGATTGAGCTAATAGATCTATGTTAGATGCATATCGATAAAATTAACCTATATGTAACTTTACTTTCTATTTCATCGAATTTTTGTACTTTTTTGTCCTTTTCTACTATATAAGAATAGCAATATTTAGAAATACCTTGAGAAAATATCATTGTGTTACAAAGGGAAAAGTTCTCCTATTCCATCCTATAGAAATGTGTACATAAATGATCAAACATAACACTCTTTATTAATGTATATTGTTTTAGGCTGATCATACAAATCTAGCTTTCATTTACTACACCAATTAAAGTGTTTCCTTCACTAAATTGAAAGTATGTGTACATATTACTTGGAAGATATGATGTAGAGATTATCTAATGTGCAAATAAATTTACTGAATTCCTTTTAATGCAAGGACATAATAATAAATCATGCAAATTTATGTTTAGGCATCCTTTGGTAGGCAAGACTTAGCCAAAATTTCAATTAGAATCTTGAATTTGAGAGGGTCAAGTATGTAACTACACAAATGACCCATGGCACAAAAAAACATATTAGGGTGGTTAATGAGTACATGAGGATATGTGTACATAGATAGATGTGATTAATGTGAGGATAAGATGAATATAGCATGATATTTGCACATATGGATGAGATAAGGGATAAGTGTATTGAAATGTGTTAAGCGGATAGCTAAATGGCATGGGAGAAGGGACCCAATTTTACACAAAAATATGTCATTTAAAAGTATGTAAGTATATTTAAAAACTTTAGTAAAAAAGAATACAAAACTAAATGATAAATTGCATAAATGTACAAATTTCACAATTACAATATTATACAACTAAAATTGATGCACTTCTTTCATTTTTCCCCTCATAGTCTAAATTTGCACCAACAAAAATGAGATGTGTGATGTTCACCTACCATTCACCCTACCTAGACTCCAACTATCAATAATTGTTGGCATGCAAGAGTCACAAAAGAGTGGTCAAATGACAGATAATTGAACTTTTGCTACACAGTAAATTATTGTATTATATATTATTACTTTTAAAATTAAAAAAATAAAAAATATGAAAAAACAAATACTAAAAGATTGAAAAACAATTATTCCATAAAATTTCATATTTTTTTAACGAAATTGATTGACTTATGAAAAACCCGTCAAGAATCAAATATTACTAAATGCAAAAGATTATAATATTATAACATCATAAAAAGATAATGCTACCATCATATCCCTTTACCTTTAACAAATTAAATTGTTTTCAATCTTTGACTCTCAATTATTTATAGCTAAACCTTTAGAAAAACAATTGAGAGACTAAAGAGGCTAATGGGGGAGAATGTCTTGAGGTTCAATAAACCAATAAATGTCTGCGTGGAACAACGACTCATTGTTGACAAGGTGTCGACTTCCCATTAGTTATTACAAATGCAGAGAACAAGACCCCATTTGTTTGCTAACAAAGTGTCCAATTCCTAAAGTAGTTAGGTGAGCAAATCATATCAGCTGAGTTGTGCCCAGTCCGAATTAGATTCAAACAAATCTGAGGATGAGTTCGTATCCAACAAAAGAGCGATGACGTTTGACAACGTAAGCTGATGGGCTCCCTTTCAGAAAAAGCTATGTTGGTAAAGGATTAGCCTATATTATTTTTCATAATGTACAATGACGTTTGTTACAGGGTAAAAATTTTGTTGGGACATGTGTTTGTAATTGCTTTTAAGCTTGGAATCTTCAAGCTCAGGACGCGTGGATTGAGCTAAACGTGGGTTTAATTAAGGTTATGGAATTTTAATTATTTAGTAATATTTTGGTGACCAAATCTTGCTCCAATAATTAATATAGTTGTCCAAAACTCTTAAGAATAATCATATATTAAAGATTTGATTAGATGACGTGTTAAATATTATTATGTAAATAATGTTATAGCAGAGATTGACTTTTATGATATATCAGATATCACCTCTAATTTCTATACTATTTAATATTCTAACAATAATTGTTAAGAGTCTTGAGTCAACAATAAATAACTCAGTTCTTTTATTTAATAGTATTTTACAAACCATAAATAATTCAATTCTTTTATTTAATAAAATTTTATTAAAATGTTGTTTTCATTATAAAATGTGTATTTTTAAATTTTTGAATACTAAAAAACTAAAATAGATAAATAATGAAAAGTTCTTAGGTGAGTTGTATTGTAAAATTAATAATTACATGTGAAAGTGAAAAATATTTATTGAATCTTATAGTATCTTTACATAAATGATAAGTCAAGAAAATTTTAACCAATTTAAAATGAAGTTAAATGACTCACAAACATTCTACCAAAAGATTAAGACTTCCTAAGACTTCCTTAATGCAAGCATTGTAACCCTCTAAATAAATGAAATCTTGCTAAATGTAAATCATGTGATGTTTTAAAAGAATGAGGTCAAAATTGTATAACTTTAATTTATATATTCTAATAAAACATAAATAAATTACTATTGTGTAATGACAAAAAAAAATTCTCATAAAAACTGAATATGAATATTTGAATCAATATTTTGATTGACAATCACCATATTTTGAATCACAATCACCATCTTTTTTAGAATTGTATACTTTGCAAAACTTAAAAAGGATAAGACCAAAACTGTACAATTCTAATTGGCGCAAGAGATTGCAAAAGCTATATATATATAAAATAAAACCTTTAATAGAAAAATCAACCTTGAAAAAGTTTGTTTAATATTCATGGTTAGATTGAAATTTTAGGTCTGATTAGGACTTGGGGGACAGCTGCTTTAAAGTCGGAAGGCGGGCCCCAACGTAAATAGTCTCACAGTTCTGTTGGCCCGCCCCATCGCTGTCCGATCACTTATGCACGTGCCAAATGAGAAAGCAATGCGTAAGATCAGGAGCTTATCATGGTGGACGTGGGAAAATGGACGTATGAGATGGCAACATATGGCAACAAGCATATGCGAACTACATGATCTGCCTCTCGGGCGAAGGACAAGGCGACATGTGGTCGTCACTTATTCCCGGACACTACAAAGGCAAATCCCATCACCATTGAGACAAATTGGTTTCTTTTCTCGATAAGAGCTTTCCATTGAGCCCTTCCCCGTTCTACTCCTGCCGTTAGCCCGTTCTGTATTCGTTAAGATTGCACTAACGATCTTCCATGAAAAGAGAATCAGATGGTTGTGGTGACCGGCCGCGCAAGGCGCTAAGATTGTTCGGCTTTGAGGTCACACAGCACACCAATGAAGAAGAGGAGGAAAGCAAATCTAACGGGGTGCAAGGCAGCGATTCGGGTTCGGAGAGCCGAAAGTTCGAGTGCAAATTCTGCTCCAGGAATTTTGGGAATTCGCAGGCCTTAGGTGGACACCAGAACGCGCACAAGAGGGAGCGCCAGCATGCAAGGAAAGCTCAGATTCAGGCCACCCGTAACGCTATGAGGACTGTCACTACCAACCGGGTGGGCAGCACCTTCTACAACCGACTGCTTAGCCCGTATTCGGCCCGGATGATCGCCGACTACCCGCCAGACGCTCCTCGTTTGAATGCATCTCCGCAGATCTCAGGCTCCCAGAAGCCACAGCCGCGGCCGCGAAAAGCCTTTACCGGATCAGCCGTTGAACCGTCCCCGTCCGCAACAATTCACCCGTCATGGTTCTATGTTACACAGCCCACCCAGTACAGTTTGTCTACCGTGTCGCCTTTTTATTGTGACATTGGAGGTTCTAACGCTTATTCCTCGTCCACAGCCTTGCCCGCAGAGCAGCCGTCGGGAGGAGAGGACCGATGTTTTCAGCCTCTAGATCCAGAATTTGAAGCGGGTTTCAAATCACAGGCCAGGTTTCGCCAGCACGTAAACGGCTCAGCAAATCGTTCTCATTGTAGAGTCGATGAGAGTGGGTTAAATCTTGACTTAGTTCTCGGTAGTGCAGGGCCCTAAGTGCATGGAGAATCTTTCATATTTTACTACAAGTGAAAGATTTTTCTCCGTTAAGGCAACTGGGTTGATCACATTAATTGGAGAATCGCACCCCTCGTAGAAGAAAACAGATGTTCATTTTGGCGCTGGAATGACGATGTACTCATTCCACATCTGAAGTAAATGCCCTATTTAAGGATCTAGTTAAGGCGATAGTTAAAAAGAAACTAAAAGGTGGAAATCAAACAGGATGTAAAAAATATTTCATGACTGTAACTGTTTGATATTTTGATAGCGCGGGCTTCAAACCCAAGAACTCAGATGTTTTTATCCCTATAAGTTGTTCTACAAAACTCAAATCATTGGCGCATGATTAGCTTTAAATGTGTTTCAATTAATGGCCGTAAGATCACTCAATTCCCCTGCTTTGAACTAATTTAAATTGATATTGCAGGGAAATTAAGTGATTCATCATGTTATCAACGTGAAGTACTCGATTGCCCGGTCTTTGGAAGCTCATGGACATTTTATAATTGTGCGTGCCTTTAACTGTACAAATTTAAAGTAGTCAGTAACATATTTGAGTTGTCTATCCAATAGAAGATAAAATTCTTTCCAAGCTGAATAGGTCAAACTTCTTTAAAAAAAGTTTTTCCTACGTGAAATTAAAATTCATTTATTTATCAAAAGGTTGTAGTTCAATCAATCGAGTACAGTTGGTAAAAGTGATGATATATTCCTTCGTTACATATCTATCTTGATTCAAATCTCTTAAAATATAATATAAAAGATCTCTCAAAATATAAAAGATAATGATAGAACATACCTCAATCGTTAATTGTTCATTAAAATGATGTATAGAATGAAAAAATTCCCATCGAATTACGCGTAACATGCTTTCAAAGGGGGCTTCTGGCAAACCTAACCTATATGATACATAATTTTAAACATTTTAAGTTCTTATCGGAAGAGGAGAAGTTTTAGGTGGCTGGCCTTCACCGTCCATTATGTCAAGTTCCCTATGTTCAAAAACAATATATATGTTTCCGTTTACATGTGATCAAAACATGATCCTTCATGCTCTTCTTATCTATCATGCAAATTTGCTTTGACTATCCCATATGGCTCTTGGGGCACCTGTCCAACTCTGTCAACTGGAGCCGTTGTCCTCTTCCCTTTGTCGTTAACGTTTATGTGTGCAAATTCGTTAAGTTACCATCTACGAATGGAAAGGAATAAAGTAACTATTAGCAGCCATATGATCAAAGCAAGTCGAATGAATACTAACTTTGACTGCTTGTGATTAGTTCACTAACTGTTGCCGTGGCTTGTGGTTGCTTCCCTTTGAGTGCTAATTTGAGATTAGGAAATGTAGTAGGTTAACAAAGAATGTTGGCATCATAATTGTTTTTTTTATGTAAAGATGTACACTTGTGTTTTTTTTGTTACTATCAGGGGTGTCCCCGCGATCCAGCCCAGTGGTCCAGTGGTCCATATCATGGGCACCTAGGGCAAGCTGGGCGAGACTAGTCTCCTATGGGTGAGATCCCCCACCCGCAAGAAGTCCCACCTCTTAAACCTAGGAGTGGAGTTGAACCTGAGACCAATGGGGAGCAAACCCACTGCCCAAGCCAACTCAACCAAACTTTGCCTTGTATAATTCTGGTTCATATGCTAAGAGATAAAATTTTATGTTTATTTTTGAATTATGACATGTTGTATAAACTTTGTTATCTATCCCACTACATACATCTCAAGTCATTTAAATATGGATTTGTTCATTGAAGGGTGTGAGATTGGATAATGGATTTAGGAGAGTAAAAGAGAATAATTAATAGATTAGTCTGAGAGACCACCATAAAAATATTTATTTTCTAGCTTTTTTTCTATAAGCATCTTATTTATTGTTCATACATACTTTATCATAAATAATAAAGATCACATTGATATTTTTGGGATATAATTTTTTCTCTATTTTTTCTATCAGTACCTTTTATTGGTATATAAGTCCGATAGGTTTCTCTCCACCATTCAAATTAAAATGAGCCCAAAATCATCCATCAATGTTATAGCAATAAACTATTTGATTGCATATTGTTACTATGCAATAAAATCCTACCAATGTGATTTTGTTGCAATGAATATTAGTTTTCAAATGATTATTGAAATAATCTAGATTGAAAAATGCAATTTAGTTGAATACTATTGGTAAATTAGGACTCAAGTGATTTTTGTATTAAAATATATGATTTGTTACAAGTAATGTGTCAATAATACATATTTCATATTTGTTGTCTCTTAAATGATCAACTAATAAATCTCATAATAACCTCTAAAGAATTCTTTCAAACAACTAAATAAATTAAAAAAGAAATTTGTAGGGATAATAACCATTTGCACATAACTCTTCTAAGGGAAGAATATATAAAGCAAGTATTTATAATACACAATGCAAGCCAATAACAAACATACCACATGATGAAACCAAATGTGTCTTGGGAAATGCTCTCAAGAGAAAAAGCCTATCCTTTAGAATCACTTAAACTCTAAATGTATTATCTCAAGAATAAGATTACATTACACTTATAGAGTCTTCATGTAAAGCCTCTAAAGCATCAAGCACTCTAGTTGCATTACTCCATGGGAATGAACTAATGAGAATCATATAGACACACATCAAAATCCATGCTTCCAATGCTTGTACAAAACCATTAAGTGGTATTACATAAAGTATGTGTCTATAAACTATGAGCTTACATAACCATGTGAAATGTGAGGAAATGGATCCCCAAAAGGTTTTAAGGTGTATATAGAACCTATAGGGATCTTAAAGGTGACCTTTCCCTTGGGGTTTCATTAGGAAAGAGATCACAAGGTGTAAAGATTGTCTTTCAACCTCAATGGTGAGTCAATCAGACCTAAATCTCAATCATTAGGATAATAGGGAAGATCTAAAATTAAACTGGAATGATTTAAAACACTCAAACTAATTGAACAATAAGACCTAATACATAAAATACAAATTCTCAAAAGTATAGAAATGGAAATGATAGTTTGTAGGTAGATTTGAGAAGGGTTTGATGGCATGTACTTGTCACCAAAAGTTGCTTTTGAGACTTATTGAAGGACAGGTTCACCCTTGGGAAAATGGGCACTAGTTAGGGCTTCCAAAATAACTTTCGACAGTCCTCTAATGCTAGATCTTGGCTTCTGTTTGACACAGGTCCCACTATCGAAATGACAAAAAAAAATTGCAACTTAGTTTGCATGACTTGGAAAAAATGTAAAATTGCTCCTTTGAGATTTCTTCAATCCTTCTTCAACCTATAATCTGCACACACACAAGGAGGGAAAAAAGTGTTTTTTTTTTTTAATGAGGGTTTTCTTTAGTCAACCCCCAAGTTTGGTAAT
Source organism: Sequoia sempervirens (assembly GCA_007258455.2). Taxonomy (NCBI): domain Eukaryota; kingdom Viridiplantae; phylum Streptophyta; class Pinopsida; order Cupressales; family Cupressaceae; genus Sequoia; species Sequoia sempervirens. Next base: position 789,628,992 of record VDFB02281492.1, on the reverse strand, counting down.
TAAACCTTGATAGAAAGATAAATGACAAAGGAGAAGGAAATTATGAATGAAAAATGCTTGATACAATTCACCAGCCTTCAATAGCTTCCCTTAGAGGACTAAAGACAAACACATCTCTCTAAGAAACTATATCTTGCTTTGCTTGATGGATTTGGACACTTGAAATTCTTGGATGCTTTAGGATCAAAAAATGCATATCATCCTTCACAAGATGACATGAACACAAATAAGCTTGAACATGATGTTAGGATCTTGAATGCTACAACAAATGACTGATAAATCTTCTCTTGAATGCTCTTGATAATACTATTTTCTCATAGAAAAGTTTGATCATGCAAATTTTGAAGTGTTATTGCTAGATAGATCTCAAATGATAAAATACTATGTATTTATAGGTGTTTATCTAATTTCCCTAAAATTAGATTCCAAAAGCTGACACTTGCAAATTGAATTTGAATCATTAAAATGATAGCAAAAACATATTTTAAAATGGGTCTTGGCACTTAAATGGGACCCATTCACCCATGGATGAATGGGTCCTGGCTTATAACTCCAGGACACACATATTCTTTGATGATTTAATTATTTGATTGCATTTATTAAATGTTGGTTGCCCTTTCGAAAAAAAGGCTTTGGAATGCATAATTTGGAAAATTTGAAGCTTAATTAGGTCCAATAAATTAGGGGACCGAAACATAGTGTGAAATTGTAAAGGTATACAATTTCCTACACTTCAACATGACCCCCACATTTACTTTTTATTACTAAGTTTTTTCATTGTACCAATATTTTCTATGTGACACTTACATTAAATGTTTAAATCTCAATGTGATATACCACATATGTGGCCCCAAGAATATCTAATCTATGTGGTGTTACAAATCTAAGATGCACCATAATTAAAATTTTATTTTTTATAATTTTAGTATTTGTATTTATGCAAAGTGAAGAATGCACCTTTCCCAAAAAAAATTCAACCAAGATGATCACCATCTAAAAAATAATCTTTCATCCTTCATCATGTCAATGCATAGAATATAATATCCTATTCATAGGATATGCCACATTAATTATCACATATAAGTATCATTTATTATTTCCTCAACTAAATTTTTAAGAGCACAAACACCAAATCCAATAGTAGCATATAGTCTTTAGTAGCTACCAATAAGTTATAAAAATCACTAGAATGCCAACCATAACTAGTTTCTAATATATCCAACTATCTATACCTTGAAAATAAGGAATACTTGTCATTATAGATATTATATATGCCTTTAACATATTCAACTCAATACATGATTGATAGTCTATATATATGCACAATCCTACACAAAGAAGTCCTGAAGACCCTCATCATTATAGCATAATCTAAACATCAAGTTGGGACTCAATTTGATAGTGCCAAAATTAACTTGAGTCCCAATGTCTTTCGACATTATAAACATCAATTTACCCATCATATATAATTGACCTGAGTAATATTTTAATAGATTCCCCTATGTCGTATTTTCTATAATGTTGTTCTTCTTCACCCTTAATAGCTTTATCTAATGCTAGAAAGTCTAAAGATTAAAGAAATGTATAAGTCTGGGAGTGTTTTATTCATTTTCTACTATTTTATAAAGCTACATTTTTTTATGGACTATTGAACATTTTTATGCTCATCCATGTTTGAATGTCTAGTTTGATATAAATTCCTTGCAAGTCCTATTGAGTATTTTCTTCATTTCATTCCATCTATTTAATTTGTACAAGATTTTGATAAACATCTAGACTTCCATTCTAATTTCCAATATTGATATCCACTTTTACATCAAATGACCAAATATATAATGTTTCCCAACTTCTAGACATCCCATCTTGATGTCCAATCATACATGTTTTTCTTGCATTCTTCCACATTGCTTCATTTTTTCATTTCATCCATCTTTGTGATGCTTCTATTGAATTCAAAACTTTATTGTGATGTCTAGTCCTAATGTCATATGCTTCATCAAAACCCCACATATCTTCTTCTTGCTTCAAGTTATATATTGAAATTTTCATTTTCTTCTTGTTCCCCCCAGCCACTTCCCTAAACTTCTTAAAATACCATTAATGTACTAGTTTGATCTTGAAACCAGTCCATAACTATTTTCTCACCTAAGAATCTCTGTCCATCCCAAAGGTATGAATTTTCCTAGAAAATTAATAGTGGATGATCATGGCAGCCATGTTTCTATGAATATAGTGGTTGAAGTTCTAGATGTTGTTGATCTTCATGCTAGTTGGAGACCACCAGTAAACAAATTTTGTGGGATTTCAACTTATCTCACATGCCACATTTATGACTTATATTTATTAGTAAAATTTCTAGAAGTAACTAGTTGACCAAACTATTGGAAGTTTGGAGAGATTGTCATTGATGATGCTGTTTGGAAACATGAGCATGGAAGGTATGTAACAATATGTTGTAGTGTTGTCATTAATTTCAATATTGGAACTTATGTGAATATTTTAGTTATAGACCATTTTTATTAGTTTTAGCAAGTTTTAGAGTTGTCGAGGAAGATATTCTTGCATAATGGTTTGGTCCGAAATAGATAGTTGTAATGGGAAATTGACTAAGTTTCAATTCTATGTATACAGTGTTACAATGTGCTAGCTTTTGGGTTTGCATCACTCCGCAAATGAATATTTCACTCTATGCTTCTAACATAAGTTTGGTGGATGTTAGATGTATCTGATTCCAATATTTCATCATGTTTTGACAAGTGGTTTGAGATTTATGTGTTGGTGTGAATGGGGTTATTTCCTAACTAGTTATTAGTGAGGAACTATTCACATTATTATAAGTTTACTTAGGAGTTAATTTTCCTAGTTGTCATTTCTAGAAGTTAGTTATAATGGCCCGACCATGTCACATTATTTGCTTTTAGTTATCTAGATAGGCTTTTAATAATTCTCTCATGCATTTAATATTTGCATTGAGAATTTAATGTGTGTGTCCTAGGTTGCTATGACTTAATTGTCTCATGCAATAGATTAAGACACTTGTCATGATATTGTCTAATCCTATCTCACTCTTTGCCTATATAAGCAAGGCTTCATATGTATATTGCACCAATCAATCTTGGAAGCTCTTAATCCATTCTATCATATTGACATTGCATAATCTTTCAAATTTTTGGTGTGCATTCTTTATGCTTTTCCAGTTTATGTAGCTTTTATTTTCTCTTAAAAAGTTCCTTGGGTTATTCAATCTATTTCATATTTCTAACATGGTATCAAATCTTTTGTTTTGATAAATATAAGTTCATAGATTTCTAATTGAGAGATTGAGTTTCTTGTGAAAATATTGTAAATTGTCATATGCTCTTCTCTTGCATTCTTGAACGATTTGGAGAATTAGAAAGGATTTGCAAACATCTAATAACCTCTTCATATTACATATGTGTTTTGTGAGATCTGAGTGATTGCAACATTTCTGGTTATATTGACAGTTTTTTTTACTATTCCAATGCATCCAGAAGGTACGAAAAAGTCATATTTGACTTTTGTTTCATCCAAATTGGAAATCATTTAACATAGTTGCAAACAAGGGTTTGAAGAAAATCGTTTTTCATTAGAGCCATTTTTTTTGCTTCAGAATTCCAACTTCCGCTCATTTGTAAGAAAAATGATTTTTGGGTTTTGTATCCAGGGTCAAAATCTCAGTGGAGTATATTTTAGATTTTGCATATCTTGAGAATATCTTAAGAAAATTGCTGTTCAAAAAGTGTTGCGCATCATTTTTTCTATAGGCTGAAGGTTAAATAAAATTCATTTTCTTATCTTCTACTTGCTGGATCAAAAAACCATTTATGGGTTTTGTTCTTCACATCAAAATATTTTTGAGTTTATGTTATTGTCTACTCATAGTGAATAGATTTTTTAGAAATAAAATCATAAGTAAACTTTTTCTTGCTAGAAAACCCATTTCTTGTAGGCTAAATTCAGCTAGTTTTTCAAAAATTCATAACTTTTTCTTCAAGCATTGGATTTCAACAAATAAGATATCATTAGAAATTTGGAGATGAGTGCTTTCCATGCATAAAGGTATTGAGAATATTTTTTCCCATTTTTTATGGATATTTTAGGTTGAAGTTGTTTGTTGCTAATTTCTCCAATAGACTAGAACTTTTTCCTCAGTGCTCCATTTTTTGGAAACAAGTAGGCATTGGAAAAGTTTTGAAGAGCACTACGTAGCCATAAGGCTATTTTTTCATATTTTTTCTTAGGTTCATTTTGTATCAGAATTTGTGATTTTGGCAATTTTGAGCCTATTGAGCATTGTATCTTAGAAAAGGATTTGTAAATGCACTAAATTATAAAGTGCTAACCTTATAATATTTGGTGGGGGGTGATCTTTGATACTAGTGAAAAGGGTGGGGGTGTTCTTGGTGATCTTGTGCTCACTTTCTTTCCACACTTCATTTTTCATTTTTTCATCATAGCAACAAAAACAATTCCTACTCTAACTGCATACAACTATTTTGATTGGAAATAAAAAATAAATATTCACTTAAGGAGACTCGATTTTCATAGAGTAGTAATGAGACTAGAAACTAAACCAAATGAAGATGAAAAATGTCTGAGTGGTTTAACAAATGTGATAATGCATATGGAGAATTGTGTGTGTCTGTATCTCCTAATTTACTCTTTCATATTGAATCTTTGAATACTCCAATAAAAGATGGAAAAATCTAGAATCTCTTTTTGGCACACAAGATTCTATGAGGGGTTATATGTTGGAGAATGAAATAATTAGTTTAAGTCTAGGAAACTTTAGCTCTATTCACAATTTCTTCACCAAATTGAAATCACAAAGGCTACAACTATACAATAATGTGGAATTGATATGAAAGATGAACAATTGATCTCCAACATTGTCTCTAAGCTTGGTTCTAAGTTTTTAGTGTTTTGTTTCTACCTTTTATGCTACTAAGGATGTGCTTGGTTCTACATTCAAAATGCCAGCTTTGGATGGTTTTGCTAATTCTCTCACATGGGAGCAAGATAAGCTAATTCAGGTAGGCACTCTCAAATTTTCTAAGTCACATGCCTTGGTACCCAACCATGTCACAAATGAAGAGTGGCAACAAAGAAACAATAAGGACAAGAAACATAAGAATAACAAGGAGAAAAAGGATAAAAAATCAACTACTCCAAAGGTAGCCAATGAGACATCATCTTCAAAAGGTGGAAAGCCTAAGAGAGAGAAGGTCAAATTTTCCTATTGTAAGAAATCCAATCATGATGAGCATAAGTGTTTGAAGAAACACGTGGATCATTTGACACACATTCTTGAGAAGAACAATCTCAGTGTTCCTGATTCCATCAAACAAAGTTTAGAAGAAGGTTCTCACAAGGCCAAAGACAATAAGGGGAAAGGGAAGGTCAAGGCCCTTATCACAATAGCTTCTCCACCATCCACATGGGTTCTTGATTTAAATGCTTCACACCACATGACTTCAACTGAAGATGAAATTGAATATATGGAGCCATGCTCTATGCCTTCCATTTTGATGGGTCATGACACTCCACTTGAGGTGTGTGGGAGAGGGTTTGTTGGTATGGGGGCCGACACATTTTATAATTTTCTTTGTGTGCCCTCATTATCAAATAATCTCCTATCTATCTGTATAGGAGAAAATTTGCACCCCTTATGCAAATTCACCTTTTCCCCTTCTACACTTTAGAAAAACAAGCTCAAAGGATAAATTCCACATAAGCTTGTTTCCTTCATTCCACTTGGTGGTCGTTTTGTGCATCAGTAGAGGAATAACTATTGGGGATGCCCACGCGGCGTGTAGACGTCCACGTGGCATGCTTACTTCCCTGGAAGATTCCCACATCTGGAGCCTACAAAGGTGTTAGAATTCTCATTGGGAGTTGACTTGTAATGTCCCCTTAGACTGACTGACCCAAAATATGGCCATTTTCTTCATCTTTCCTTCAAATTCCCTCCATGAATTTCAACTTCTTCACAACTCCTTTATCATCCCTTCAAGCAATATTTCTCACAAGCTTAAGCATTCTAGCATTCTAGCAACACTCTTGCACTCTATAGTAGCAACAACATCACTTCATCAACTTAGTAGAGCAAGTGTGGAACAAAACCATTGTAGTAGAGGCTTGAGTCCTCTCATTTTCTCCCCCATTAGCCTTGAGTGCTCTTGGTGGAGGTGGTAAGCTTTCTACTCCTCTCCTCTATTATTTGGTTGAGTGGCACAATACTATTTGTAGTGTTTTAGTGTTCTCTACTTTACTTTGTTTCTTTATCATACTATTTCTCCATTATCACTTTCTTGGCTATTTGTGGAGGTAGAAACACCTAAATGAGGGTCTGATTAAGATAGGCCCCTATACAACCACCCAACAATTTTCCTCTTCATTGTGTCTAGGCGGATGTGTGGCTTGGAGTTAGCTAGTGAACGAGTACCTTTGTGAGGTTATTCTTGTCATCCCAACTCTTGTTTATTAGCTTTATCATATTCGTACATGTCTTTCCTACTTCATAGTTTTGTTTTGGCCCTTCAAAAGTAGTTAGCTAGGTTGTTAGTCAGCTTTCCTACATTTAACCTTGTCTCTTTAGTCCTTTGGTCGTATGGATGTCAATGCACCTGACAGACGTTGGTGCACCGTGCTGTCATCTCAGAACTGCGCTTCTGTCATCAGGTAGAGATCTTCTTGAGGTGCATAGTTAAACTTGAAAACTGGCTCGCCTAGCCCCATTTTGTGTTTTGGGTTTGCAAAGTGATTTACGAACTTTATAGTCCTCATCATTCTCATCCCACATTTCCTAACACCCTGTTAAGTTAAGGTAAGTTAGGGTAGCCTTATGCTCTTGGCTCTTCATGACCTGGGGCCTTGAGCATGGTTGGTCCCCCTCTCTTACATTTTTGGTTAACTCGACGTGAACCATTTTGGTTCCATTTTGTGATACTGAAAGCTCCTTTCCTCATATTCTAGGAGTGTTGTAGGTGTAAGTGTTGTGAGGCTATCGCCTTACAACCCAACCTATGACCCCTAGTAGGTGTAGTTGGAAGGTTTTGAAGGTGTTGCATAATGAAACCTTAATTGGGTCACCATCTTATCCTTTGGCCTTTAGGGACTCTGTGAGAGTATCGTCTAGTGTACATAATGACCTCCTTCTTGCATCAACCTATCCCCTCTACATAGCCTATAGATAGTGGTACTGGTATAACCTTCACTTCATAGGACATGCCGATGGGTTTTAATAAGGAACCATCTCCTCTCTACATCCCTACGCAGATCAACAAAAACATTGTAGTGGGTGTTCTCATTGATCCAACATCACAAGTAAACATTATAACTGAGGAGATTGAATGCTAATTAAATTTTTACATAAATTTGGGTACGATGCACCTATGAGAACCATTCACACGAATGACAAACTTTTTGTGCCCCCTTTGGGTAGTATTGTCTTTTCGGTCTTGGTTGGACCTAAATCTGTGAAGCTCCTGTTTAACATTATCCCTGGGTCTAAACTCTTTAGAGTGAAGTTGGGTATCCCTTGGTTAGTGGCTATGAACGTGGTACCCTCGATCGTGCATAAATGTTTAAAATTTATCCATGGGGGTTTCGTGCATGTAATTCATGACACCGGTTATAAAATGTTAGTTGCTCGTGGTAGCTACTCCTTGGACTACTCTTGGTCTGTGCCCATTGGTCCTCTTCCACCTAGGATGGACCTCCTACATCGAACGTATCAAAATTATAAGAAAGGGTGCCTGAGGCTAAAAGTGAGATACCCTTTATCGCCTTATGTTGTTTCACATAGGGCTTGATTAAAAGTTGACAGTGATGCAACTAAGGAATGTAGAAGGGAAGAAGAAAAGTGGTCCCAAGATCCTCCTTCCTCTTTTGTTGTTAAGCCTAATGCTTCCTCTTGCCCCGCTAAGGCACCATCAGAGTCTGTTCCACATTTGCAAGAGAATCCTATGGTGCCCACTTGGTGAAAGTCGAAGCGTCCCACATTCAAGTTTCCTATTTTTCCTACGGAACCTAGGACCATTTGATATAATGAGAAGAAAAGTCCCCATGGAGAGTCCTCTTTGTCTTGACCTCTGTGGCCTCCTACTGCTTCTACTCCCAAAGTAGTGAATGGGAAGAGGCATTCTGCTGAGGCACTTGAGCCAACTCCCCCTGCTGCTTCTCAACCTACTCGTCCTACTCCTGTTAAGGAGTCTGTTCCTCCACTAGAAATGGTTGTAGTGGACACTCCCATGGCTGAGCAAGAGCCTTCTACTCCTTCATAGCCTTCGACCTCTAGTTCAAAGAGTCGTATAAACCACCTTGCATGCAAGCGTAAGTGTCGGTGAAAGGCTCTCATGGCCGAGCAGGTCACCTTGCAGAGGAAGGAAGAGGAGATGACCACCCTTGTATCAGGGACTTCTGTAGTGTCCTCCTCTCTCCTCCCCTCTGCTTCCATTCAAACTAGTTCTATATCACTTTTGGCTTTCACTGCGAGTATAAATGTGTTTGACCCTAGAAAGGTGTAGGTGCTCATCGCTCCTTCGGTGGAGCTTCCTTTGTTGATGTCTGTTCCAGATGTCCCACCTTTCCCAAAGCCCGTGGATATCACCAACACCTCGATCATATCTATTGTAGTTATTTCCTCCTCTTCCTTCGCACCTCTTGCCTCATCTATGGGGAATTCACCTCCTTTGATGAAGCAAGAGGTGGAGTGTGGACCTTCTAGAAATGAAGGACATAAGAAGAGTCCACCTTCTCTAAAAGGTGCCCCACGCTGACTTGTTTTGTCCTAGTGACAGAACCAATCTTGACTTCCCCTGAGTTTTTCACCACTCTTGAATCACTTGGTGATCCTAGTAGTGAACCTTAGGTGAAACCTTCCCTATCCATTGAGGTAAAAAATTACACTCCTATGAAGTGAATGTTCAACTCTCTGGACAAGGTTCTGGCCTTGTCGATGATCTTCACAAAATTGTCAACCTTAGCTCCACAAGAGCTTGATGGAGAGGACCTTGTGGGGCCCTCTTTCTTGGCCCTTGTTGCAGGAGGGCCAGATGCTCCTTCTCTTAACATCGCACCACTGTAGGCTCATCCTCCTTCCCCGTACGATGATATAGGGTGGGAAGCGGATGACCTCTTGGTTGATCAGTGTTAGGAGGAGGCCTCTTCTTTATCTTTAGATTAGATGTGTGTGTGTGTGTGTGTTGTGACGTGTTCCCCCATGATCGTGCTATTTGTGCTTGGATACAGGCATGGTTTTTGTGTCATAAACCTTCCTCTATTTGTATCATCATTATTCCATGTTTGTGACTTGATTTTTCGATTAATTGGGGATGATACAAAGTGTTGGGGGCATTTAGGCTTCCCTTCCATGTTGACCCAATTTTTATTTTTTACTTTCTCTTCCTGTGCATTCTTCACATGGTTTAATATAGTAGGGGGTTGATGACAGTTCATTTTATATACTATTACTATACACAAACGCACACACACACACACAGATATATATATATATACACACACACACACAGATATATATATATATATATATATATATATATATATATATATATATATATATATATACATAGATATGAGCAGTTCTGACCTCGAAATATCAGGCTACCCTTGTATCCTGTGTTTATGTTATTTTCTATTTTTTATTTTTCTATTATCTTTCTCTCTTCTTTGGTTCAGTTATCCCTCTTATGTGTGACAATGCCTCTTCTTCAACATTTTGATTTTTAGAAAATGTATTCATTGCCAACAAATCTTTTCTTGAAAATCTTCACAATCTTCACAATATTCACAATCTTCTCTTTAAGAATTGCATTCTTGACTTGAAACCCTAATGGAATGTGTTTCCTTTATCACGGGTTCATATAGAAAGAACTTGAGAACCTTCCTTTGAAGTGGGAACAACTTTGGTCTTCCCCTAGCATGGGGGCATATTCTTCCTTTCAAATTTGTTGATGAAGTGGACATATTTCAAAAGGATTCCTTGACAATGAATCGATTCAAGTAAAGATACATTTTCTTCACACTTTAGAATAGTGTGTCCCATGAGTGGACCCCTTCTTCACAACAGGGTTCCCAAGGGACCCCTTTGAAAGTCTTCCAAATTGTCAATATTTTGCATGACTATCCACCTACTTGCCTACATGGCTACTTTCTGACTCTGCGAAGTCCGCTTCCTTAGGTTTCCTTCATGTGAGAGATCTTGGGGGATACTTCCCTGTAGGTCTGCAAGCTTGTATGGCACTTCCTTTGAGCTTCCTATATGCGAGAGATCTTGGGGGTAGCTCCCCTATAGGTCTGCAAGTCTGTAGGGCACTTTCTTGGGTTTCCTCCATGTGAGAGATCTTGGGGGATACCTTCCCTATAGATCTACGGGTTTGTAGGGACATTTCTTGGGTTTCGTTCATGCGAGAGATCTTGAAGGACACCTTCCCTACAGGTCTACAGATCTATAGGGCACTTTCCTAGTTTCCTCCATGTGGGAGATCTTGGGGGACACTTCCTTGCAGGTCTACGGGCCTATAAGGTGCTTTTCTAGGTATCCTCCATGTGAGAGTTCTTGGGGGACACCTTCCTTGTAGGTCTACAGGCCTATAAGGTGCTTACTTCATGGGGCTTCCTTCATGTGAGAGATCTTGGTGGTTGCCTCCTTGTAGGTCTGCGGGCCTGTAAGATTCCTTTTTTCTTCAACTTCATAGTTCTGTGGGGCTATGAATTCCTCTTCTTGTCCTGCACTCTCAAGTTTTCTAGATTGTGGTCTGCTTCCATGATGGTCCAGGTATACATTTCTAACTCTACGATTTCTCAGATCTACTTTACTGAAGCACTCATCAATATTCGTGCTTACTAAAGTGGGGGAAAAATGTATAGGAGTGAATTTTCACCACTTATGCAAATTCCCCTTTTTCCCTTCTACACTTTAGAAAACCAAACTTGAAGGCTAAATTCCACATAAGCCCGCTTCCTTCATTCCACTTAGTAGTTGTTTTGTGCATTGGTAGAGGAATGACTATTGGGGATGCCCGCACGACATGCAAACGTTTGTGCGATGTACTTACGTCCTAGCAGATTCCCACATCTGGAGCCTATAGAGGCGTTACACTTCTCATTGAGAGTCAACTTGTTACACCCCCTTTGACTGACCGACCAGAATATGGCCATTTTTTTCATCTTTCCTTGAAATTCCCTCCTTCTACATGCATTTCAACTTCTTCACAACTCCTTTAGCATCGCTTGAAGCAATCTTTCTCACAAGCTTAAGCATTCTAGCATTCTAGCAACACTCTTGCACTCCATAGCAACAACAACATCACTCCATCAAATTAGTAGAGCAAGTGTGGAACAACACCATTGCAACAAAGGCTTGAGTCCTCTCATTTTCTCCCCCATTAGCCTTGAGTGCTCTTGGTGGAGGGGATAAGCTTTCTACTCCTCTCCTCTATTATTTGGTTGAGTGGCACAATACTATTTGTAGTGTTTTAGTGTTCTCTACTTTACTTCCTTTCTTTATCATACTATTTCTCCATTATTGTTTTCTTGGTTGTTCGTGGAGGTGGAAACACCTAAACGTAGGTCTGACTAAGGCAGGCCCCTATACAACCATCCAAAAATTTTCCTCTTCATTGTGTGTAGGCAAATATGTGGCTTGGAGTTAGCTAGTGAATGAGTACCTTTGTGAGGTTATTCGTGTCATACAAACTCTTGTTTATTAGCTTTATCATAATCGTACATATCTTTCCTACTTCATAGCTTTGTTTTGGCCCTTCGAAAGTAGTTAGCTAGGCTGTTATTCCATTTTTCTATGTTTAACCTTGTCTCTTTATTCCTCTGGTCATATGAATGTTAGTGCACCTGAGAGACGCCAGCACGCCATGCTATCATCTCAAAACCGTGCTTGCATCCTCAAGCCAAGAGCTTCCTAAGGTCTAGAGTTAAACCCGAAAACTAGCTCACCTCCCCATTCTATGTTTCAGGTCTGTAGAGTGATTTAGGGACTTTATAGTCCTCATCGTTCTTGTCTCGTATTTCCTAACACCCCATTAAGCTGAGGTAAGTTAGGGCATCCTTTCACTCTTGTCTCTCCATGATTTGGGGCCTTGAATGTGGTTCCAGTCCCCCTCTCTTAGACTATCTATCAAATATATCACAAAGGTACAAGTAAGAGAGTTGAGTTTACTCTTGATTTAGTGGTGATTCATGAGATGGAGAATAATTCTATAGTTCCAATTGGGAGAGAAGATAATCATTCTTGGCTTTATTTGTTCTCTCACTTTATTCTTAATCCTCCTTCGACTATTCTACTAACTGATTTAGATAATGTGAGTAATTTATGGCATCGACGATTTGGCCACTTGAACTACCGCTACTTGCAATAGCTCAACAAATAGGAGATGTTTATAAGATTTCCTACAGTTCGCTTTTCTAAGGTGTTTTTCATGGTTGCATTCTTGGCAAGCATCCTAAAGAGAATTTTGACAAAGGCAAAGCTTGGAGACCCTCACATCTTTTGGAGTAGGTACATAGTGATTTGGAAGGGCCATTTCCACAACCATCTTTTAGTAGAGCCTGATATTTTTTGACATTCATTGATGATTTCTCTAGGTACACCATTGTGTACTTTTTCAAACAATAGTTTGAAGTCTTCAATTCATTCTTGGAGTATAAGGTTTTTGTAGATAATAAACTAGAAAATCTATCAAATTTTTGTATACAGATAATGGGGGGGAATATTTCAACCATAGGTTTGTGTAGTATTGTGCTTCAAAGGGCATTGATTTGCAACATATAGTCCCCTACAATCCTCAACAAAATGGATTTGCAAAATCGAAGAATTGATCCTTCAAGGAGATGGCTAATTGTATGATTCACTCTGAGTCTTTGGCACCACCTTTCTAGGCATAGGCCATTAACTATGTATTTTATATCCAGAACTGTGTTCCCCATAAAGTTGTGAAGGGGGTAACTCCTTTCCAAGGTTGGACCAATCAAAATCCATTAGTTAAGCACTTTCGAGTGTTTGGATCTAATACATGGGATCACATTCCAATAGAGAAACATAAGGCTATGGATCCTCAAAGAAAGCTTTGCATATTTGTTGGTTATCCAGATGATATCAAAGGCTACAGGCTTCTTCATCCTACTATTGCAAGAATGGAAATAATGAAGGTGTTTTCATTGATGTCAACTAGTTAGTTGGTTATCAACTGGTTGTTGTTTGTTATTAGTTTCATGGGTACATGATGCTCTGAGTTGCATATGTCAAGGATATTGAGAAAATTGTATTGAAGAAAGATTGTAGGTGTTCAATGGTTGCTTTGGTTTTTGCTCTGAGATTTGCTCCTATATTTGTGTGGTTCAGATATGTTAATTATGGTTGTTGTAAGCTGCTATATCTAGATGTTTGGCTATTGATTCATTGTATAGTGCGAGTTATGTTCACCAGTTGTGAACTGTGGTTTTCTGTGTTTTTGGTTGAGGTCCAAGAGAAATGTTGTTGGTCTGGATTTCTCTTTGTTAAAGTTTTATGACTTACGATTCTAGAGTTGAGTTGTTTTGATTGTGTTGAAGATACTTCTGGTATTTGGAAGGTTCGTGCTTAATTTTTCTATATGTTTTACACTCGTTTGGTTGACCTTGTGTTAAAAAATATCTTTGGAGTTGATAGATGCGAGATTGATGCAAATCAGTGAGTGTGTGTTGTACGAGTGTGGAAGATTAGAGCGAAGCCTAAATATTGAGTTTTTGGATGTTGTGATCAGAAGGTGTACTCTATCATTCATGCATGTCTACAAGTGGTTGAGTAAATTGTGATGAAATTCTCTATTGCATTGAGATTGTCTTCTCTCTATAACATATATCTTCTATCTTCTTTGTATCTCTATGGTAGTGAGCCCTCTGGGTTGTTACCTGCTGGACAATGAGTCCTTGTTTTGGTAGTGAGCCTTGTTTCTCAGGTAGTGAGCCTCTTGTAATCGGTTTTGATTTTCTTTTATAGTTTTAGTTAATCCTCATTGTGGATTTTCCCTTATTGGGTTTTTCATGTAAATATGGTGTTATTGTGTTTGTGTGATGGTTTTCATTTTATACACTAGTATTTAATGTTTAATCATTTAAGTAGTGTTAAGGATTAGTTTTGGTGAATGAATTAAGGTTTAAATCTATTACAACTGATTAACTTCCCCCTCTCAATAGTCTTGTTCAACACCTACCACACATGAGCTACTCATTGAGAGGAATGTTCAATTTGAGGAGAGTACTTCCTATCCCTCTCTCGACACTTCTCGTACCACCATCAATTTGGAGTCCTTGTATCATGATGATAGCTCTTCAGAGGTTTATCCTACTTCAAATCATGATGAGGATTCTTCTTCCTCCACTTTAGATGATGAGATTGATCATGAGGATGCACATAGTTCATCTTTAGAGGATGATGATTCTCCTCCCAATTTTCCTCCTCTAGCCGCAGGGTCTCTTTCGACTCGTCAGACTTTGCAGTTAGTAGGTGATTTGGTAGCGGATCCTTCAAATCACAAGAGAACACAATCACAATTTTAGAATGCTCCACATGTATTCCTTGCTTCAGTTTTTGATCCATAAACTTTTTGGGAAGCATCTGGTGTCCCTAAGTGGGATACAACCATGCAAGAAGAGTTCAGTTCCTTGGAGAGGAATCACACTTGGGATCTTGTCCCACTTCCTAAGGGAAGGAAAATTGTTCGATGTAAGTGAGTCTATCAAAAAAAATATGTAGTAGATGGGTCAGTTGACAAGCATAAGGCTCGCTTGGTTGCTAATGGATTCTCCCAAGTTCCAATGATTGACTACTCTAATACTTATATGCCAGTCGCCAAAATAAATTCCATCCAACTTGTTCTTGCCATAACTGTCACATATAGATTAGATGTTCATTAAATGGATGTGAAGAGTTTTTTTTTTCACAATGATCTTCAAGAGGAGGTATACATGGAGCAACCACAAGGGTTTTTTCAGGATTCTTTACTTGTTTATTGTCTTGAGAAGTCTCTCTATAGCCTCAAATAGGCCCCTCGAGCTTGGTACACCAAGATGGACTCCTTCGTTCTGACAATGGGGTTCACTCAATGCCATTCTGATCCTAATGTCTACATATTGTTGCAAGATGATACTCACACCTTCTTGGTTCTCTATGTTGATGACTTGTTGATCACAGGGAGTCACTCATCCACCATTCAGGTAGTGAAAATTGCCCTTTATGATAAGTTTTTGATGTTAAACTTGGGCTTGTTGTACTACTTATTAGGGATTCAAATCACTCAGTCTTCCTCAGGTATAACTCTTACACAGTCTAAGTATGCACTTGACATGATCTGAAAGTTTCACATGGATGATTGTAAGCTTGCATCAACTCCATTTTTGACAAGGGTTAAACTTGAGGATAAGTGTTCTTCACCCTTGGTTGAGTGCACTTTGTATCGATAGTTTGTTGGTAGTCTCATCTATCTACTCATATGAGGCTCAACATTTCGTATGTAGTAGGCATGGTCTCTTGATTCATGCAAAAGCCACATGAGCTAGACTGGAAAGTAGCTAAGTGGATTCTTCACTACATCAAGGGTACTCATAATTACGCCTGATTCATTATGTAGTGATCATGGATTTTGACTTGGTGGGAAAGACAAATTCTCATTGGGTAAGCGATTCTCAGGATCACAAGTCTACTTTAGGGTATTGCTTCCCCCTTTGTTCTGGTCTAGTTTGTTAGTCTCGAGCAAGAGGTAGTCTACTATTATTCTTTCAAATATAGAGGTTGAGTATCGAGGAGTAGTTAATGTTGCTACTAATGCTATGTAGCTTCATCACATTCTCACTGAGTTTTCCATCCCCTTTCAAAATCACATAGTCATCTATTGTGGCAACCAAAGTGTGATTTAGATTTCTTGCAATCTGTTCCATCATCAACGAACCAATCACATTGAGATCCACATGCACTACATTCAGGAGCTAATTCATGGTGAGATAATTGATCTCAAGTATTGTCCAACATCAAATTAGACTCTAGAAATCTTCACATGAAACCCTTCACTGAAAGCAAGTTCCCTCATTTGTGGGCTTTGCTTGGGGTGCACTTAGTATCATCCTTGGAGGAACTATTTAGTCCTTTTTTCCATCTCTCTTCAAGGGGAGGAGTTTTGTCCCACTGGGTTTTCTCCCTTTCTCCGTTTGTGAGAGCTTTCATTTGCATTTGTACATGGGTACCTAACACGATCTCATAGCTAAGACCCATCTTTGTGTCATATGCATAATAATCTACTCCCTAAGTTACACTTATGGGGGGTGTTGGTGTGTGAATGGGGTTATTTCCTAACTAGTTATTAATGAGGACCTATTCACATTATTATAAGTTTACTCAGGAGTTAAGTTTCCTAGTTTTCATTTTTAAAAGTTAGTTATATAATGGGGTCATGTCCCATTATTTAATTTTAGTTATCTAGGCATTTAATTATTCTCTCATGCATTTAATATTTGCATTGAGAATTTAATATGTGAGCTCTAGGTTGCTATGACTTAGTTGTCTCATGTGATAGGATTAAGACACTTTTCATGATCTTTTCTAATTTTGTCTCACTCCTTGCCTATATAAGAAAGACTTGATATGTACATTGCATCAATCAATCTTGGAAGCTCTTAATGCATTCTATCATATTGACATTGCATAATCTCTCAAAGTTTTGGTGTGTATTCTTTATTCTTTTCTAGTTTATGTAACTTTTATTTTCTCTTAAAAATTTCCTTGCGTAATTCAATCTATATTTCAGATTTCTAACATTATAAGTAATGGAGTTTAGCCTAGAAAATTATAGTTATTTTTTTTACAGTATAGTTGTGTGGGGGATTGTAGACTTCTCCATGGATAAGTTTTTCATTTTGTACTTTTGAGGATAAATTTCTAAATGATATTAGAGTATGAATTCAAGTTGGAATTGAGTTTTGAGGTCCACGTGTCGAGATGTGGATACATAGTTGAAGGTTTTTGTTACTAGGTCTTATGCGGTGTGGACCTAATATGTTTGAAGGTATGCAAAGGCTAAATAAGTATTGTGGCCTAATGTGGGATGAATTATAGGTGCACACCGACCTATTGCAAGTTTTTTTGAGTTTTGTATGTTGGCATGAGATATGTATGAATGTTTTGAGACAAAAGAAAATATTTTGGGTATTACATCTAATTAGGTTGACCTAATTGATGTTATGTTTGTTGTAGATATATAAGTTGGATCACTTTTAGTATTTTGTGTGACATATGATGAATATGATGTTAATTTGATTGTTAGTGCAAAGTCAAGTTATTGATGTTGAGTTGAAAGATCAGAGTTGTGCAAATGAAGAGCATGGTAGAGTGTTGAATCTGAATTAGATAAAGATTGTTATTGAGCTTCTATCGAACTATATTTCATGCATATGTTAGATGCAATTGTAACAATTCAAAATAGGTTGTGAGCCACTATCTTTCATTTATCTTTTTCTCGTTGGAAAGTGAGTCCACTTGGACTGTGAGTCCACTTGCAGTGAGCATTTATGTAAATATACTATATACGGTTATAATATATTGTGAGCTAACCCTCATCATGGTTTTTCCCATTTTGGGTTTTCCACGTAAAAATCCTTGTTTTCATGTGTTATGTGATGTTGCGGATGTTCCATTCTTTCTTTCTTTACCTCAGTTGAATATGCTTTGGTAATTATATGTTTAATGTTTGAATGGTTTAATAGAATACTGTTTCACCCTTCCTCTCAATATTTTGTGTGTTCAACAATTGGTATTAGAGTTTGGTTCCTTGGAAGGAGCTTAATCACTTTGGGAAGGTCTTCGATGTTGAACACATGGTTGATAGAAATCTCCCTATTCCTTCAAAAGAGATTTTAGTAGTTGGATTTATAGAATAAGATTACATGCTTGACAAACATGGAGAACTCAAAGTTTCCCTTGAAGATATTGAAAAGGATGAAGATGAAAAAAAATATCTAAAAGAAAACATCAAAGAAGGAAATGAATGCATCAGATAGTTGAGAGAGAATCAAGAAGTTCAAAGAAAGGAATAATGAAGTTAGTAATCAATTGAAGCAAGAAAATGAATAGTCTAAAAGTGCGAGTTGAAGAAAATAAAAGAATTGAAGAATGCTTGAATGCAATGGTGAAAAGAAAAATAGAGGAATGTATAAGGCTTGAACAAGAAGTTGATGAGAGCCACAACTTGAGATTTAGAAAAACACACAAAAGAGGCAATAACATAATTACTATTGATTTATTGGCAATATGTTCTCGTTACAAAGAAATTACATTCCAGAGGATCAAATCCTCATAAGCTACAATACATGCAACTTTTACTATTTCTAAAAATAAATTCCCCCTTTCCCAATACAATTCCCCCTTTTCCCCTCTCCCTCCTAATTTCCAAAATGAGTCCTAAATAGCCCTTTTCCAGCTTGGAGCCAAAAATACAATTTGAATTTTGAATGTAGGCAGTTTGGCACTGAAATTTGAAATTTGAAATTGAGAAATCAAGTCCCAATTCGAAAATAAATTGACCAACTTTCAAAAGCCATAACTTTTGATCTAGGACTCCATTTGATGCATTGTTTGAACCATTGGAAAGGTATCGGAGTGTAGAACATGCTTAAAAACTTGCTCTGCTAATTCTGATGATTTCTGGGCCCTTACAGGACCGTTTAGTGCCTTAAATCTGACTCAAAAGAGTTTTTAGGGAAATTTTAGGAAACTGAAACTTGAATATCTTTCAAATCGAGAATGATATTGGCCTGATTATTTTGCCAAAGTGTCTATTTTTCTATCGTGAAGCTTCCCATAAATTTCTGCCTCCTCGTGCCTTCAAATTCATACCTACTAAAAATAGGAGTTTGACTAGAAAAACCAAAAAAGCAATTTTAAAAGTTGGAAATTCCTATTTGACGAAAAGGGTATCAAAAAATGCAAAAACATTACCAAAAAGCCAACATAAAGTAAAAATATTTTTAGGTGATGCAGGATTACCCTTACACCACTAGATGCTCCTGCATCAGGACATCAAGGGTAATTTGAGAAGTGATCCCATCACATCTCAGATGGTTGAGGAAAACTCAAATGGTCAAACTTTGCCTTAGACATCTAGGACAAATCTTCCACATGCCTTCCTCTCTACTTCACTAGATATTCTTCATACTGCTTGTTTCTAGTACTCCTTCCCACACGGCTATCCAAGATTTATTTAATCTCCTCCCTCTCTAAATTAGGTGTAGGAAAGCCACACTATTCCATTGTTGCTCCATCCTCTATGCCACCTTCATAATATTCTGTCAAATTTGCAACATTAAACACAGGGGAAATATTGATTCCATCTGACAAATCTACCTCATATACATTCCCTGAATCATGTTTCTTCAAAATCCTATAGGGACCAAACTTTCACATCTTCAACTTGTTGTAGGTTCCCACTAGAAACCTTTCATCCCTCAAGTGGACCAGAACTTCATCATCATCCTAGAACTCCTTATACGTGCTCTACTGATTTGACTTAGCCTTATACTACATATTCATCTTGTTAATGTGTTCCCTTACCTCTTCATGTAGGTTCTTGATGTGCTCTACAAAGTCTTTGGCTTCGGCACTTGTCTTCTTCTCTTGGACCATCTTCCTCAATTTTGGAGTAGTCCTTGGATTGCCTCCATTCACAATTTGGAATGGTAATCTACTGGTGCTCCTATTAATAGAATTGTTGTAAGAAAATTTTTCCTTGGGTAAGATCAAGTCCCATCCCTTGGATTTATCTCCTACCAAGCATCACAATAGGTTACCCAGACTCCTATTCACTACCTCATTCTTCCCATTAGTCTGTGAAAGGTGTGCAAAATTGAACTTTAAATTTGTCCTCAATTTCTTCCACAAGGTCCTCCAAAAGCACCCAACAAATTTGGTTTCATGATATGAAACTATACTTTTTGGTAGACCATGTAGTGTTGCCACCTCTCTGAAGAAAAAATCAACAATGTGGACAACATTGCGGGTCTTCTGTAATGGGATGAAATGTGCCATCTTTGAAAACCTATCAACCACCACAAATAGTGAGTAATTTCCTCTCTATGTCCTTGGTAAACCAAGAGTGAAGTCCATACATATATCTTCCCATGATCTTTGTAGTATAGGTAATGGTTGATACAGCCTTGTTTTTTGGCTCACTCCTTTAGCCATCTGGCATACTCCACAAATTTTCACAAATCTCTTCACATCCCATGATAACTAAGGCCAATAATAATGTTCACTAATAATTGCATTGGTCTTATCCTAACCAAAGTGTCCTGCCATTCCTCCACTGTGCTTCTCCTTGATCAGGTTCTCTCTCATGGAACTCCTTAGAATGCACAATTTGATTCCCCTAAACAACATGCCATCTTGGATTATAAAATCCAACCATTTTGTCTTGTCTAATGTAATAGGCTCCTTGCAAGCTTTCCAAGTTTCTATAAAATCGGGATCTTCAAGATACAAGGTCTTGAGTTCGTTGAACCCAACCATTCAATTTTCATTTCTGTCAATAATGTTTGCTTCCTACTCAAGGCATCTAAAAATCTGTTAGACCTCCCACTCCTATGCTTCAAAGCAAAAGTATAACTCTACAAAAATTATACCCATTTCAAATATTTCTAATTCAATTTTCCTTGAATTTTTAGGTACTGTAATGCTGGATGATCACTATACAAAAAAATTATTTTGGAAAAAACTAATGCCTCCATTTCTTTAATGCCTAAACTATTGCATAGAATTCTTGATCATACACAAAATACCTTTTCTTTGCATCATTTAACTTTTCACTAAAATATGCAATGGGCTTACCTTCTTGGCTCCAAATAGCTCTAATGGCATTACCACTGGCATCACAATCCACCTAAAAAACCTTATTAAAATCTGGAACAGATAAAATAGGTTGCTCAGTCACTTTCTTCTTCAACATGTCAAAAATTTTCACTGCTCCTATGCTTCACTTGAACTCTTTTATATCCCCTCTCATTGTTTCAATCAGAGGTGCACAAATAATATTGATGTTTCTAATGAACTTTATGTAAAAGCTAGAAAAACCATGGAAAGATCTCACCTTAGCAGTAGTTCTTGGGGTAGGCCATTCTAGAATAGACTTCACCTTCTTTGGGTCCATTTTAAGACCTTCTGCTAAGACAACAAACCCCAAGTACACTAAATCCCTCTTCACAAAACTACACTTCTTCAAATTAATCAACAATTTCTCCTCTCTTAACTTCTCAAAGACTATGAATATGAATTAAATGCTCATCCAGTGTTTTACTGAAAATAAAAATATCATCTAAATACACAATAACAAATTTTCCCAAAAAATGTTTCAGTACCTCATTCATGAGCCACATGAATGTGCTTGGTGCATTAGTTAGCCCAAAAGGCATGACTAACCACTCGTACAAGCCTTCTTTGGTTTTGAAGGTGGTTTTCCATTCATCACCCTCTCTAATCTGGTTATGTGATATCCACTCTTTAGATCTATCTTCGTGAAGTACTGAGCTCCACCCAAACAGTCCATAAGGTCATCCATCCTCGGTAGGAGAAATTTGTATTTGATTATTATCTTTTTTAGGTCCCTAGAGTCTGCATACATCCTCCATACCCATCCTTCTTTGGTGCTAGTACTGTAGGTATTGCACATGGACTTAGACTCTCTCGAATGAATCCTTTTCTTAACAACTCTTGAAGTTGTCTGCTAAACTCTTCATTCTATGAGCTACCTTATTCAAAAAATTGGCTCTAGGGATTAGGTCAATATGATGACTAATCTTCCTTACTGGTAGTAAACCTTCAAGTACATTATCAAACATAATTTCCTGAAACTTAGTCAAAAAACCTAAAACTTCTATTGGCACCTCTTTACTATCTTCTCTATCCAATCTAGGAAGTAAAGCATAACACACACGCTCGTGTTTCATGCCTTCCAAAAATGTTCTTCCATGAACAAAAAAAATTCTAGCATTATTGCATACCTTTTCTTCCACCTCCTTTAGGGGTTTTAATTTATGGTGGAATCCATCCTTCGTCAGGGAATAGGTGTTACCATGGCCATCATGTACAACACACCTATCAAACTACCAAAGCCTCCCCAACAATATATGACATGCATCCATGGGGATGATATCACACAATACCTCATGACAATAACTGCCAATGTTGAATTTCACCAGGCATTTCTCATTGACCAAAACCTTGTGGTCCTTCTGTAACAAGGAAATTTGATACAGATGTGGATGCCTTTCCCTCTTCAAATTCAAATTCGTGACCATCTCTTCTGACACCAAATTATCAATGCTTCCACTATCAATAATGATGTCACAACATTTATCCTCACATTTAAACCTTGTGCGGAATAGACTCTTCCTTTGGTCTGGTTCCTTCTCCTCATTCAACAAGGTTCTCCTGACAACTAGGGTTTCTCCAATTTCAACATCATCAAAATGCCTATACTAAGCTTCCTCATGTGCATGTGCAACTCTTGCATGACCTTCCAGTCTTCTATTTGTCCTTCCTTGGTGTTTTAGACATTCATAAGCACGATGCCCTTCTTCAACACACTGGAAATAGGTTCCTCTGAAACTGCCTCTCCTAGATCCTTGTCCAGATCTTCCTCTTCCTCTTCCTCTTCCTCTTCCTCTTTGTTCACCATTGTTTTGATCATGAGGGTGGTAGAAATTATCATGCTTTTGACTTTGACTGGTACCCACATCTTCAACTTTCTTCTAATCCTCATTTGAATTCCCAAAGGATCTTCCACCACCTCTTCTGCCTTGACTTCCTCATCCTTTTTGCTTGTTGTCAAACCTATTATTTATCTTCTCTTTAACCTTCAAAGAAAAATTTTATGCATCTTCAATGGTGGTCATTCTAACCAGGCTTAGCTTCTCTTGAATACTTGGCCTTAACCCATTAAGGTAACAAACTACTTTCTCTTTGTTGGCCTCTACATGGCTTGTTCTGATAATCATTTTTGTAAAAATATTCTGTATACTCCTTCATAGACTTGCTTCCTTGCTTCAACCATTGCAACTTCTTCAACAAATCCAACTTGTAGTCCATTGAAATGAACTGCTTCTTCAGTTTATCAACCATATGGTCCCATCTAGTGATATTTCCCTTTCCTCTCCTATTTATTTCTATTTGGACCTCTTTCCACCAAATATTGGAGTGGCCCTTTAGTTTTTTCTTTACAAACTTGATTTGATCTAGATCCTCTATCTCTTCATACTTGAAACATTCCTCCATCTCATTAATCCAATCGATTAACTCTTCTAGGTTCATAATTTTAGAATAACTGGGAACTTTGATTTTGGATCTCTTTCCTATCTTGGAAATGGCCTTTAATAGCCTATCTTGATGATGATCTTATGCTTCTTCTATCTCATCCTCAGCTAGATCTTCAACCTCTTCTTCATTCTCACTCTCTTCCCTTCTTCTCAGGTTAAACTCTCTTCTCAAATCTTCTAGCAATGCATCGATTTGTCTCTGGAGGGCTCTGAAACCCTCATCTGTCAAAGCATTTCTCCCACTAGCCTTTCTAGCACCACCACACATACCGCACATTAGTCTTATAGGCATCTTGACCTCAAACCCACAACCACAAGTCCTGGTGTGAACTGCCTCATGATCAATGATCTATCCACATGCTTAGGAACAACCTACTCTGATACCACTTGATGAAAGCCAAAACCCGAGATTCATAAAAACACACAATAGAGGAAATAACAAAATTATTATTTATTTATTGGAAATATGTTCTCGTTACAAATAAATTACATTCTAGAGGATCAAATCCTCATAGGCTACAATACATGCAACTTTTATTGTTTCTAAAAAGAAATCCCCCCTTTCCCAATATAATTCTCCCTTTTCCCCTCTCCCTCCTAATTTATAGCTTGGAGCCAAAAAGACAATTTGAATTTTGAATGTATGTAGTTGTGCACCAAAATTTGAAATTTGAAATTCAAAAATTGAGTCCCAATTCGAAAATTGGCAATTTTCCAAAAGTTGACCAACTTCTGGAAGCCATAACTTTTGATCTAAGACTTCATTTGATGCACCGTTTGAACTATTAGAAAGATCTCAGAGTGTAGAACATTCTAGGAACTTTCTCCACTAGTTATGATGAAATATATGCCCATACGAGATTATTTAGTGCCTCAAACAAGACTCAAAAGAATTTTTTAAGGTAATTTTAGGAAACTAAAACTTGAATATCTTTAAAATCAAGAATGATCTTGGCCTGATTCTTTCACAAAAGTGTTTATTTTTCTGTCCTAAATCTTCCCATTAATTTCTACCTCCTCACTCCTTCAAATTCATACTTGCTAAAAATAAAAGTTTGACCAAAAAATAGAGAAAAGTAGTTTTGAAAATTGGGAGTTCCTATTTAACGAAAAGGGTATCCAAAAATGCAAAAAAATTACCAAAAAGTTAATAGAAATGAAAAATATTTTTGGGTGATGCAGGATTACTCTTACACCACTAGATGCTCTTGCATCAGAAGTGGTAAATTTGAGATCATATTTAAAGAAAGCAAGGAGTCATTAAGATAAATTTAAAATGAATGCTACAAAGCTTGATGAAATGATTGCAAATCAAAAAGGCTCTAAAGAAAAAGATGGTTTGGGATTTGAGAAAGGAGAAAGTTCAAAGTTAGATTGAACATCGAATACTGAAAGGAAGATTGAAGATAAGAAGAAGAATGGAAAGATCTAGAATCAAAGAAATGAAGCTAAAAGACCACCAGTAAGACAACCAAATGCACAAAGGTACCCATCTTTCAATTGTTTTTGTTATTCTTGCAATAAATTTAGACATAAGGAAATGGAATGCAGAAGCAGAATGAATCAGAATGCTCCATATTTTTCTAGTCAATTTTTTACATGCAAACAATTGTCATAGAGCAACTAAATGAAAAAATCAAATGATGAATGGATATAACAATGGTAGAATGATTCAATCTTTCAATGGCCATTGATATAAATTCTATAGATTTGGACACAAAGCTAATCAATGTAGATCTTTGAACATCAAGCTATTCATTTTGCAGAGGTGGAAAAATAGTAAACTATTGTAAAAAAATTCAAAAAATACCCTTTTCCTAGGTATCGATGCCCTTGTTTCACCAAAAAAGAAAAAATGGATTTTGATATATACAAAAAATGAGTTAAGTTGTACCACACACAAGTATGTCCAAATTATAGTTACGATGACTTTTGTGTGAACCCCAATCCTAATACTTGCAAAACAATGAGAACAAACACATTAGGTTAGAGATTGCAAGCAAGAACAAGGATTCCCCATGAAATCCATTCAACAAAACTCAAATTAGGAAAAAACAATGGAAAACACAATGAAATAACCAAATAAAGATTGAATCCTAATTAAGCAAGCAAACTCTTGATCCCATGGGGGAATTGGTGCCAATTTGATGTGAAAATTGGCCCTTTCCCAATTCCTAATGATGCAAGCTTGATGTGATGAAGAGATTTGATCCACTTTGTTGATGTTGATGAATGCTCTAATAAGAAAATCTACATAACCTAGCTAGATTCAATAAAAATGGATGAAATTTGATAGATATTTGAGCATGGTAACTTTGCATAATTTGTGGATGCTAAAATGAGGATATGAGCTCCTTATTTATAGAATTCCAAGATGGATGAATTTTCAAATTTGAGCAATGTGGGACTAACATTCATCCAATGGCAAGATGCCACTTGTCAATCTATGAGTGGATGGAGGATGTGCAAGTTTTGAGGATTGTGCCAATAAATGCATATTTTTTAATTTCAAATTTATTGAAATGACTTGTAAGAGGGAATGGAAAATGAAATAAATGCCACTTGGCTCAAGGAAAAGGACATGTAAGATGGAGTAAATGACTTGTTGGATGTACATGTCAACTTGGAATTTGAATTCAAACTTGGAGGAATATTCCAAAAGATGCCTTGTTGAGGAAAATAGAGGATTTAATAAATCAATTAAATTTATTTTCATGTGCAAGTGGGAAAAGCTAGAGGATGGGACATGAATCAGAATTAAATTAATCAAGGGTCAATTAATTTAATAGGAGGTTAGGTGATATGACTTATTTGACTTAGATTTTAGGATTTATTTAAATCAAATAATGAGAAGAATGTGATAAAGATTAATTAAATAAAGATTTTGATTTATTTAATTAAAAGAGATGATGTTAGATCAAATTAAATAGGGTTTTAATTTATTTAATTTAATAGATAGACTTTAGAGATTTAATCAAATAAAATTAATTATTTAGTTAAGTAGGGATAATTAGATCAGATGGATTGATTTAATTAACAAAAGAGAGTGACTTAATTAGATAAAATGATTTATTTAATTAAGGGAAGGAAATTGATGAATTTAATCAAATAAGGAAATTTGATTAAATGGTTAGACTGAGGGATGATTCAGGATGAAATGATGTTAGTAGTCAGGATCAGATGCATAATGTCAATCGGTATATTTTATGTGTTTACAACTTCAAAACTTAATTAAAAAAATATGTGCAATTGAAATTTATGGAAAAATATCCTTTCCCTAGATATTGATGTTGAGAATCTATATTTCAAAAATTAGAATTTTATCCTTTATATAAAAAAATTTATGTTGTACAACACAAACATTGCTTTCTAAAAAGATTGTTTTCTATTTAAAACTAGTTATTAAAGGAGATGTTGAAACATTCATGATTTATTTTGATATTTAAAAATATATATATATTTAAAATCTACACAAAAATTTCCACAAATTACTAGTTCATATCATCTTCAAATTCTTAACGGTTTAGCTACTATAGGTCTAAGAAGATTAAGATTTAGTTAAACATATTGATGTGAATGCCCATCTTGGGCAAAAAGTGAGACATAGTATTGTGATTTCACCCATGGATTGCTTGAGTGGAGTTATGTATTTTACAAACATTGACCTGAAGAGTAGATAACATTAAATCTATTAGAGATGTAGATGAATGGAAGATAACCTCAAAAACAAGGAGGAATTTTATGAGGTAGTTAGTCATGCCATTTTGGGCTAACCAGTATACCGAGAACATTCATGTGACTCAGGAACTAGGTATTAAAAGAGTTTTTAGGTAAAATTTTCATTATTTATTTGGATGAAATTTTAATTTTTAGTTAGACATTGGATGAGCATCTATTGCATATTTTTAGTATTTTTGAGAAGCCGATGGAAGATAAATTTTCATTAACCTTCAAATAAATGTAGTTTGTAAAGAAGTTGATATTTTTTGTGATTTTGTCTTAATTGAGGGTATTAATATGGACCCAGAGAAAGTAAAGTCTGTCATTGAGTGGTCTACACCAAGGAGTGTTATAAAGGTAAGATCATTTCATGGTCTAGCAAGTTTTTATTGGAGGTTTATTAAGAGTTTTAGTAGTTTTTGTGCACCCCTAAATGAGAAAATAAGATGGGATAGGAAGGATTTAAATTGATTATAGAAAAAGAAAATATATTTGATATATTACAGAAGAAAGTCATAGAGTAGCATATTTTGGAGCTTCTATAATTTAAAAGGTCTTTTAAGTAGATTGTGATTCTTCTTGCAGTGATATAGGAGTTGTTTTGAGTCAGGAAGGTAATCTTGTTGCCTATTTTAGTGAAAAGTTGAATGATGCTAAAAAGAAATATTCTATAAATATGCAATAGTTCAATATTTGAAGAAATGGAGGCACTACTTTTTTCCAAAAGAATTTATTTTACATACTGATCTTTAGGATTTATAGTATCTTAGAATTCAAGGAAATTTGAATGAAAGACACTTAAAAGGGTTGAGTTTTTGTAGACATATATTTTTTTGAAACATGAGAGTGGGAGGTTAGAAAGAGTTACAAATGCTTTGATTAGAAGGGATATTTGTTGATAGAGATGATGATAGAGGTTGTTGGATTCAATGAACTCAAAATATTGTATGCTAAAGATCTAGACTTTGTAGAGGCTTGGAAGTGTTGTTTGGAACTTGTTGCTATGGATAGGATAAATTTGTTGGATTTCATCTTCAAAGATGGTATTTTGTTTAGAGGAAGCTAGTTGTGCATTCTAAGGTGAATATAAGGGGTGTGTGCACAAATTTGTGACACAAAAGAGCTCTTAAGATGTTTTTTATTTCTTTCTAAAACCAGCAAAGCCTAATGTTCAGAAGAAAATAGAGATAGTTACACTCAAAATTTGAAGATGCAAAAATAACAAGATTTGAAGTGCTGTGAGTCTACTTTCTAAGCTACGATTTTTTTTTTAAATAATGAAGATTAAGGGTTCCAAAAAGGGGGGCCACCAAAAGTGGTCCCGTTTTATAAACAAACAACATAGCATTTGTTGTGGCCTCCCTTTCTCATTAATGTTTTTTAGAATTCCAAAAATCCAAATAGTGAGAAATTAGCTAACACCATGTAGTTTATCCTAGTTCTTTTGGCTATTTTTTTTAATGAATATATAATATTTTATGAATTTTTGATGAATGAGTAAAAATCTAGTTTATAAAAAATTAATTTGTTTCAAAATTTGATGAATGAGTAAAAATCTATTAAAAAACTAGCATATGTTGGTTTTTGAAAAAAACTGAAGGCACTAACAAGAGAAGTTATGGATGAAAACCTTAACATAATCAAAATATAATTTTTTTAATATATTTAGATAGTTAAAAGAGAGCCTAACACCATCATGGTTTTTAACAAATTTTCATTAAAAGATGTGCAAACTAGATGGTTAGCATGGCCAAAAATATGTGAAATTTTGTTACCCTTTCAGAAAATCACATCCTTGGCATGAAATGGTGGTCCAACCCTTTGGTTTGGATTTCCAAGGAAAAATACAAACTTTAGGATTGGTATTTCCCAACACAGCTAATTTGGTGAGTGCCAAATTTGGAGAGCGCCAATTTTGGCGCTTGCCAAATTTAATGCAACATTTTGCTAGTGCCAAATTTGGTGCTCTCCAAATTTGGCACTCTCCAAATTTGGTGTTTGCCAAATGTTGATGTATTGAAAAAAAGAAAACTTTGTTTCTTTCTATTTTTCTCTCACTATCCCGCTTTCATAAGGCTTAAAGTTTATAATTTATGATTGATGATGGATAGTCGAGGTTTTACCTTTTACTCCCTCTTTGTCTCCTTCCCTCTTAACCAATACTTACCCTATTCTCTCTCAACCCTCTCTAGGTCTCTCCCACACTCTATACCTTGCCTTACCTCATTAACCCCATCTCCATCCTTTCCTCCCTACCTCTCTCTTCATCTATCTCCCTTTGTTACTGTTTCTCACCCATTTCTCTCTTTTCTATTGATCACTACATCTCTCTCCCCATATCCAAGTCTCCCCCTCTTTGTCTCATAACCCACCTCTCCCCCTCTATCTCTCACCTCTTTCTTCTCTCTTCCCCCATCTCTAAGTCTCTCCAACCTTGTCTCATTACCCACCTCTCTACCCCATTATTTCTCATCTCATTCTTCTTTCTCTCATCTTCCCTCTCCCTCCCCTTTCTAGGTAAAAACCTCTTTATCTCCTCCTCCATATGTCTCTCACTCCCTCCATGTGTACATGTCTAGGTCCATTGGTTGTTACTCATTTATCGATACTTCCCTTTCACTCTCCCTCTCTTCTCTCTCTCCCCTATATAGGTATCTCCCAATCTCTCTCCCTATCTCCCTCTCTATGTTTCCTTTTGTCCTTACCCCCATCTATATTCTTTCCTCCCTACCTCCTTCTCTCTCCCTCTATTATTGCTTGTTTCTAATCTATATCCTTTCTTTTGATAACTACCTCTTCCTCCCACCCCCCTCTCTCTCCCTATCTCTATGAATCTCTCTCCTTCCTTCTTTACCTCTCCGCCTCTCCCTCCTTGTATTGTTACCCACCCATTCCCAACCTCTCTTCCTTTCATTCCCTCTTTAGGGTTTAAGGTATAGGGTTGAGGTTTTAATGTATAGTGTAGAGGGATGAGGGTTGAGGGTTGAGGGTTTAAGGGTTGAGGTTTTAATGGTTGAGGGTGTTGGAATATGTCATCATTAATGTCAAAAGGGGATCACAGGAGAAGTGTGTTGATCCTATGTAGAAGTGCATATAGTTGTCATTGATGTCAAAAGTGCAAATCAGGCAAAGCAGTTTGTTGGCATGATGAAAAAAGATGGATGAAAGAATAGTGGATCTGATGGCGAATTGAGTGGTAGATTAATAATGGGTTTTTTGACAGCTTTCTAGAAAGGTATTGTGTAGGCCCAAAGGATGTATAACATTCCCAGAAATGAATTATATTTTCCTTAAGGTGTTTTAGGGTTTATCAGTTAAACCCTAGGTTGTTTATAGTCATGGCATACTCAATATGTTCTTCTATTTTATCTTTGACTATCAATAGTAGGTAACCAGTGACATAAGTTACAACTTATGTCATTCATCCCATGGAGGTGACCGGCCCCTCTGCTTAGTGCTTCAAGGTTATACATCTCTAGTAGATCGATGAGACAATTCAATGTCTGCAGGAGTCTGGACTATGTCTCTTCGATGGAGCAATAAAGGGAAAATCTGGAAAAGGAGATCTGAGTCGCAGGATTCCAAGTTTTCCTGACCTATGTCATGGGGTTCTCTGGTTTTGAAACCCTATGACTTAGTGACTTAGTCATGTTGGTGACCGAACCCATCGCCTAGGTTGGCAGTGTCCTGAAGGTGTGAAGAAACAACTGTATGTCGGCATGTTATAGGTTTGCAAAAGTTCACAACCTCTGACTAGAGGTTCTGAAGTTTAGATCTTTAGTGACTTACCGATAGAGTGATAAGGAGTAAGGAGAACTTTATTAGAGTGATAGTGTATGATCAGTGAGATATTGGGAGATGTCTCTTCGACTGGTCAATTTTCTTCTTGTCGACATGACAGTCTGTGGTCTACAAGAGAATGGGCTATGTCTATTCAACATATCGATGTTGACACTATGGTGATTTATCGATGAGACAATATGGTGTTGGGAATATTTTTTTCCATGTCTCTTCGATAGACTGATGGCTATCTTATTGGTGAGACATTGATGTATCTGCAAGAGTCTCAAAGAAATCTCCTCGATGGAGTGATAAGGAGTATGGAAGTGTTGTCGATGAGACTATATGGCATCGGTGAGATGTTTGCCAATGTCTCTCTAACATGGTGATGTGAAGACAGTGCTCGAGTGGGACCCAAATGTGATAATGTGGGTGATAGAGATGATGAAGCAAACACGTGGTGTAATGAGACTGGATAAATGGTAATCCACATTGTTGTTGTGGATTACAATGCAGTGACATGGTGATGAGGTGGATAGGTGACATTGTCAATAGATTTTGTTGGAATGATTGATGGTCATCAGTGAGACCTACTAAGATGTCTCCTCGAACACCCGATGACTCTTTCATCGGTGAGACATTCGTGTATCGCTAGGACATTGAAGAAAGTATCTTCGATAGGGCGATGGGAGTATGATGCCAACTGTGGGACCCAAAATGGTATGGTGACAAGAAAGTTGGTATGAGGCATGGTAGTGTATAGTTAGAGAGTGAATGGAAGGATGATATGTGGTAGAAAGTGATATTGGATGGTGACATGTAGTGACACGACAGTGTGGTGACCACTTGTCTATAGCAATGAATGGCATTGTCATGACAATGCCATATCAGTGAGAGTGGAGTTGATGTCTCTTTGATAGCTCGATGGCTATCTCATTGGAGTGACATTGGTATATCGACAAGACCTTGAAGCATGTCTCCTCGATGAAGCGATAAGCTAAGTGGGACCTAACAACATGGTCATGTCAGAGGTGTACACACGACAGTAGCCCCCTAGCCCTACTGAGATGTTGGTGGGTCCCAAGAAATACCTATGAGGTCAACGTGGAATGGTGAAAATTGCATGAGATAGATCAGATGATGTTGGTGAAACGATTTCTCATCTGTGTGACTTTCATGTATTGATGGGAGTCTAAAAGATGTCCCTATGATGGAGCGATAAGGTGAGAATTTAGTGGGACCCATTTGTGATGAAGGAATGACAGGTGGCGAAGAATGATTGCTCGGTGTGATAATTCGCATCACTGTTGTGAATTAGGTGATGATGACATGGATGACATGTAGTTTGTGGGCCCAATTAGATAACATTGTAAGCATATCGGTGTGACCTTCTTATTTCAAATAGAGTTGGTAAAGTGTCCCAGTGACAAAGCAATATGATAGATCGATAGTGGAGATCAAGCAGTAAAGATTAGACGGTGATAAGTGACTAGCATGAGATGAGGATCAATGGTGATAGTGAAATTGAAGCTAATCAAATGGTGGTGATTTAAAGGTGTTGAGATGAAGAGAGGATCTTGGCGTGAGAGAGAAGATTAATGACTAGTATTCAATCTTGAAGATCTATAATGGTCTGGTATGTGTGAATAAAGGTTTCATCTGGTAACCGATACAGAGGAAGGAGTTAATTGGTCTAGCTGCACCAAGTGACCAATTAAATGAATATTTGGTCTTCAAGGTGGTAGAACAGATTGCAAAGGTGATCAAGATTAGAATCAGATTGAATGATTGCAAGAATGCATTAAATGCATATTAGATTCTAGGGTTTGACATAATGCTATTCTTAGCAAATTCTCTACACCAGAATTAAATGTTGTGTAGCTTGATGTCGAGGTAGAGTGACAATGAAGATATCTGATAGACCCTATCAAATGAATTTATGATGAGTTGGATAGTTGTGTGTGGATCAAGGGTAGAGGTATCTTGCTGGTGAAGTTTTCAAGCAAGTGAAACCCTAGTAGAAGATTTGAGATCTAAACAATGGGGACAATCTCGAGGTAGAGATTGTAGATCAATGGAGTTAAAAAAAAAGGATAATTTGAGAATTGTCTAAGTAGTTGTATCTGTTGTGTGTGTGTGAAGTTTGAGAGTGCAAAGGGTGTTGAATAGAGTTATGTATTACCAAGTGTGAAATAGAGGCAAAGAGAGAAGAGAGTGTATAGTGTAGATGTATGATACATTGCAGAAAGGGAAAGAAGAGCAGAGCAACAAGATATAACAGTGATTGTTCTATGTGCAGAGGAGAGTACAGAGTAGGGGAGTGTTGCGGAAAGTAAAACTTTAGTAGCAAAGTGTAAGTTGAATTGTGTGTAACAATGTAATGAATGTAATGATTCATTATAGGTTAGGAAGAACCAATTGATCCATATTTGAGCTTTAAGCATTGTAAGAGGTTGTAGCCTCATTGTATTGAGTTGTAGCTCAGATTAGGGGATTGTAGTCTCCTTGAAGTTGTTGCTTCTAAACTAGGGTGTTTCTACATCCTTGGAGTTGTAGCTCCTAAATCAGGCAGTTGTTTCATTGACGTTGTGGCTTCTAAATTAGGGTGTTGTTACATCCTTGGAGTTGTAGCTCCTAAATTAGGTAATTGATGCTTCCTTGTGTTTTATCCCTAAAACATCATAACAAGGATTTTATTTGTGATGCTAGATTTGAGTAGTAGAATCAAGCAGCCTTGGTCACCGTGGTTTTTCCCATATCGAGTTTTCCACATATATTTGGAATTATGTGATGTTTTTTATGCATAAATATTTTTGTATCACATGATTAATATATACACATTAAGGGTTAAACAAAGTATTCTGAACAAAAGGTTTTAAGAGTTAAATTTTTAATATCTATTGATTCACCCCCCTCTTAGTATATCATTTTGTTCCAACAATTGGTATCAGAGCCCTTGGTTCCTTATGCGAAGCTTAATCAACTCAGGTAGATCTTGGTAGAGTGAACACAATGGTTAGTCAAGAAAGTTTACTTGCATATGATGGACCTATCTTTGATGGACCAAGATATATTTTTTGGAGCTCATTAATGGAAGGATATTTAGGATCCATAGGATTTGATGTTTGAATGCCAGTCGTAAATGGGTATACAGCTCCTGTTGCACCTCCAATAACTAAAGTTGAAAGGAAGGAATTTGAGGATAATGCTACAAAAAGAGATATAATTCTTCATGTACTATCAAGTTATATGTTGGTCAAAGTGATGCATTGTCAAATAGCACATGAAGTCTCGAACAAGTTGAAGAGAATGTATGAAGAGGATGGTAAAAAGGAAATGAAGGTATTGGCTTAGAAATGTGAAAGTGAATCTGAAAGTCTAA
The DNA here is from genome assembly GCA_007258455.2 of Sequoia sempervirens. Classification (NCBI taxonomy): domain Eukaryota; kingdom Viridiplantae; phylum Streptophyta; class Pinopsida; order Cupressales; family Cupressaceae; genus Sequoia; species Sequoia sempervirens. The sequence continues at coordinate 789,594,722 of VDFB02281492.1, read as the reverse complement.
GTACAAGTAAATCTACAAAAAGATATGATGAAGAAGAAACATCTACATTTGGATCATAAGAGCCCAATGAAGAGCAAGTTGATTCCTTTAGAAGATCTAGAAATCACTTCAGAAAACATAGAGGAAATCACAATAATTTTGTTTCTAAATTTTTTTATGATGAAGGAAATAATTCTGATAAGGAAAAGGATAGTAAAAATAATCTACACACAAGAAGAGAAAGTGGGTCATCTGATGTAAATGGTAGATCAGATGATGAACATGGAATTTTCCATGGGGTTGACCCATTTCCAATGACCTCTAATGAAGATATTGAGAGGTCTGATAAAGATGAAGAAGATAAAACCTTCGATAATGAAGGAGTAGACCTAGATGGAGAACTCATTAGTGCTTTGAATGAGATTAGGGAATTGAGAAAAGAAAATGAAGAACAAAATTTGAATGCACAAGAAGAGATAGAAAAGATGAATAAAATCCTTGAAGAATCTAATCAAATTCTGATCAGCTTAAAGACTGAGGTAAAAGAAGAAAGAAGAGAAAAATATGTAGTTCAGATTGAACTACAATCTAAATCAGATGAGTGCATGAAGCTATAAGTAGAGATAGTGGCCTTGAGAAAGGATTTAGCAAATGATAAAGAGCAGATTGACAAAGGCCTAAAGCTGAGAGGTGGCTTTGAGATAATTGATGAATTAGTGAGATCACAAAATCCATCAAAACCCAAAGAAAAATTTGGCCTTGGGTTCGAGAGAGGAATGAGTTCTTCTACTAGTACTTCTGCAAACTTATATGATAGGTTTAGAGCAGAAGAAATTTGTTGCACAAAGAAAGAGGAAGCTTGCATGAGTTGTTCCAAAGAAAATACCTTTGGAAATGGAAGATCAGGAATAGGCACTGCTAGAGTGAAGAAATAAAAAGAAGAAAAGAAGCCTGCCATTGCTGAGATGAAGAAGACAAAACAAGAAAAGAAGCTAGCTATAGAAAATAAGAAAGTTGAATTAGAGAAGAGACCAATTGCAATAAAGAAAAGGAATAATTATTCAATTCTTTCTTATTAGAAGAAGATGACCACAATAGATAATAATAAGGAGAAATTAGTTCCAAGGTATAAAAAAAAGGGACCAAATATTATGGGAGCGGATGAGAATGGAACCCCAAGGATGAGATATGCAAAGATGTCAAATCAAAGAAGATCTCCTCATCTTGCACAAGGAAGAGTTATGACAAGGTACATCCCATGTTTTAATAGTTATTTCTATTCATGTAATCAATATGGTTGTAGAGCTACACCAAAAAGGAGCACAAAATATGTAAATAGAAAATTATTTTCTACTATAAGAATACAGAGCAAGATGAAGAATACAAGGAAAGGTACATTTTCTAGAGTGAATAATGGTTCACATGCTATTAAAAAGAATGTTGATGTATTAGAGAAGGTGCGCAAGATGGTCTAGAGAGAGAAAGACTGGCAGATAATGCTCCATATGGCTGCTTCTACCCTACATCACAAATTTGTAGTGATAGGGCATGAGTCCAGGGGGAGCTTCATTGGTATCTTATTCATCCTTGGAAATGAAGGAGAGATCAAGTTAGGTAAAATATGTTTCACAAATTTCTAATGACTTGATAGTTGGAAATTTATGGTAACATTCTTGCTTCTTGAAATGCTTGTTGAGGTGTAAGAAAATTAGCAAATGGTGGAGAGTTTGCTGCATAAATTGATATCAACCATTGGTATCAATAATTGAAGAAAAATTGGTGTAGATGCTTTGTTAATAGAAATGCTTCTTTCCTACAAGAAGAAGAGTTATGGCTAAAAGGAAACTATTTTGTATATTTGTTTTTAAATTGGTACCAGACCACTACAAATTGGTTTAGAACATGTTAGTTGGTATAGAGCCCTTGAAATAAAGATAGTGAAGAATGAAGCAAGGTCTAAGGGGGAGCTGCTACTGGTATCAAATCAATGTTATACTTGATACAATGTAGTACAAGTTATCATTTGGTACTTAGCATAAAGTGAAAACATTCACAATTTGGTATTAGAATGATAATTGGTGTCAAGTACATGATATCAATTGGTACAGAGCATGAATCAAAATGTCTATAATTGATATCAAACCTCATTGGTGTCGAGTTTGTAATGGAACTTCAGTTGGCATCATATATATTTTTAATTGGTACATAGCAGTTGAAGCACATGGTTTTTCCATTGTATTAAAAAGGATGAATACATTGATTGGCCTAAGAGCATAAATTGTTTTCAATTGGTATTAGTCAAAGGGGAAGCTAAGTCCCTTTTCCATTGCTAAGAAGAAGTGAAGGTTACAACAGTATGGTGACCTAAGATAATGAAGAGGAGAAAGGATGATCAAGTGCTCAAAAAAACTGAGCACAAGGAAGAAGAAGTGAGCAATGCTCAAAGTAGAGCATAAGGGAGAAAGCTATGAAGATGCTCATAAGGATGAGCAAAGGAAAATGAATGTCAAAGGAGGATATTAGAGAACATGCAGATCCTTTGCACTTCTTGTCAAAGGAGGAGAATACTTTTAGGAGGAGTGATGCCTCTGCCATTGATGTCAAAGGGGAGTAAGTATACAAATGGTCAAGTATCTAAGAAGAGAGAGAAATTCATGTAAATGCTCAAAGAGGAGCATTGGAGGAAGCTACAATAGAAGTAGAAATTAATGATGATACTGGCACAAATGTTGAATTGATTAATTTGTATCTTTGAGAATTTAAGTTTTTCCATTAATGAAAAAGGGGGAGATTGTTGGAATATGTTGTCTTTGATGTCAAAAGGGGATCAAAGGAAAAGTGTGTTGATCTTGTGCAAAAGCGCATATAGTTGTCATTGATGTCAAAAGTGCAAATCAAGCAAAGGAGTTTGTTGGCATGATGACAAAAGATGGATGAGAGAGCAATGGATCTGATGGAAAATTGAGTGGTAGATTTGTGATGGGTTTTTTGAGAGATTTCCAGAAAGGTATTGTGTAGGACTAGAAGATGTATAACACACCTAGAAATGAATTATATTTTCCTTTAGGTGTTTTAGGGTTTATCAGTTAAACCCTAGGTTGTTTTATAGGCATGTAATCCTCAATATGTTCTTCTATTTTAGCGTTGACTGTCAATAGCAGGTAACCAGTCACATAAGTTACAACTTATGTCATTCATCCCGTGGAGGTGACCGACCGCTCTACCTAGTGCTTCAAGGTTATACATCTCTAGAAAATCGGCGAGATAATTATATGTTGGCAGGAGTCAAGTCTATGTCTCTTCAATGGAGCGATAAAGGGTAAATATGCCAAAGGAGATTTGAGTCATGGGATTCCAAGTTTTCCTAACCTATGTCAGAGGTTTCTCATCTTTCAAAACCCTCTAACTTAGCAACTTAGTCATGTTTGTGATAGACCCCATCGCCTAGGTTTGCAATGTCCTGAAGGTGAGAAGAAACAACTATATGTCAGCATGTCACAGGTTTACAAAAGTTCACAACCTCCAACTAGAGGTTCTGAAGTTCATATTTTTAGCGACTTACCGATGGAGCAATAATGAGTAAGGAGAACTTTATTGGAGTGACAGTGTGATCGATGAGATATTAGGAGATGTCTCTTTTACGGGTCAATGTTCTTCTTGTTGGCATGATAGTGTGTGGTCAGAGACAGAATGGGCTATGTCTCTTCGACATAACAATGTAGACACTATGGAGATTTAATGATGAGACAATACGGTGTCGGGAAGAGTTTTTGCTATGTCTCTTCGATAAACTGATAGCTATGTTATCGGCAAGACATTGATGTATCGATGAGAGTTTGGGAGAAGTATCCTCGATGGAGTGATAAGGAGAATGGAAGTGTTGTCAATGAGACTATATGGCATTAGCAGGACATTTGTCAATATCTCTTTGACATAGCAATGTGAAGGCAGTGCTTGAGTGGTACCTAGACACGATGGCGTGCATGATAAAGATGATGAAGTAGAAACGTGGCGTAACGAGACTAGATAAACAGAAATCCACATCCTTGTTTTGGATCATGATGCAATGACATGGTGATGAGGTAGACAGGTGACATCATCAATAGCTTTTGTCGGAATCACTGATGTTCATCAGTGAGACCTACTCAAATGTCTCCTCAACAACTCGATGAATCTTTCATTGGTGAGACATTGGTGTATTGCTAGGACTTTGAAGAAAGTATCTTTGACATGGCGATGGGAGTATGATGCCGACTGTGGGACCCAACATGGTATGGTGATAAGAGAGTTGGTATGAGGCATGGTAATTTATAGTTAGAGAGAAAATGTCAGGATGAAATGTTGTAGAAAGTGATATTGGATGGTGACATGTAGTGAACAACATGGGGACCACTTGTCTATAGTAGCAAATGGAATTGGCATGACAACCCCATATCAGTGAGAGTGGAGCTGATGTCTCTAAGATAGCTCGATGGCTATCTCATCAGAGTGACATTGGTGTATCGATAGGACCTTGAATCATGTCTCCATGATGGAGCGATAAGCTAAGTGGGACTCATCAGGATGGTGATATCAGAGGTGTACAAATGGTAGTAGCCTGCTAGCCCTCTTGACATGTTGGTGGGGCCTGAGCAAGACCCATGTGGTTAGCGGGGAATGGTGCAGATTGTACAAGATAGATCAAACAATGTTGGTGAGAGGATTTCTCATTGGTATGAATTTGATGTACTGGTGGGAGTCTAAAACATGCCTCTTTGATTAAGCGATAAGGCAAGAAGTTAGTGGGACTTGTTTGTGAGGAAGGGCTGACATGTAGCAAAGAATGATTGCTCAGTGTGTTAATTCACAATGCTATTGTGAATTAGGTGGTGATGACATGGATGAAATTTAGGTTGTGGGTTCGATTATATAACATTGAAAGCATATCGATGTGACTTGCTTATTTTGAAGAGTGTTGGTAAAGTGTCCATGTGACAAAGTGATATGATAGATCAATAGTGGAGATCAAGTGGTAAAGATTGGATGGTGATAAGTGACTGGCATGAGACGAGGATCAATGGCGATAGTAAACTAAAGCTAATCAAATGGTGGTGATTCAAGGTTCTGAGATGAACAAAGGATCTTTCCAAGAGAGAGATCAATGACCAATATTCAAACTTGAAGATCTACAACGGTCTGGTTCGTGTGAATAGGGGTTTTCTCTGGTAACCAACATAGAGGAAGGAGTAAGTTAGTCCAGCTGAACCAAGTGACCAATTAAATGAAGATTTTATCTTCAAGGTGGTGTAATAGATTGTAGAGGTGATTGAGATCAAAATCAGATCAAATGATTGCAAGAATGCATTAAATGCATATCAGATTCTAGGGTTTGACAAAATGCTATTCCTAGAAAATTCTCTGCACTAGAATTAAATGTTGTGTAGCTCGATGCTGAGGTAGAGTGACAATGAAGATATTTGATAGACCTAATCAGATGAATTTATGATGAGTTGGACAGTGGTGTGTGGCTTGAGGCTAGAGGTAGCTTGCTAGTGAAGTTTGCAAGCAAAGGAAACCCTAGCGGAAGATTTGAGGTGATATGAATGATGGGGAGAATCTCGAGGTAGAGATTGTAGATCGGTGGAGCTAAACAAAAGGAAGACAATGTAAGAATTGTCTAAGTAGTTGTATTTGTTGTGTGTATGTGAATTCTGAGAGTGCACAGGGTGTTGAATAGAGTTATGTATTGCTAAGTGTGCAACAAAGGCAAAGAGAGAAGATAGTGTATAGTGTAGATGTATGAGACACTGCAGAAAGGGAAAGAAGATCAGATCTACAAGATATAATAGTGATTGTTCTATATGTAGAGGAGAGTGCAGATTAGGGGAGTGTTGCTAAGAGTGTAACTTCAGTAGTAGAGTAAAAGTTGCAGTGTGTGCAATAATGTACTGAATGTAATGATGCATTATAGGTCAGGCAATAATAATTTATCCATATTTAAGCTTTAAGCATTGTAAGAGGTTGTAGCCTTATTGTATTGAGTTGTAGCTCAGATTAGGGGATTGCAGTCTCCTTGAAGTTGTTGCTTCTAAACTAGGGTGTTGCTGCATCCTTGGAGTTGTAGCTCCTAAATCAAGGATTTGTTGCTTCCTTGAAGTTGTGGCTTCTAAATTAGGGTGTTGTTGCATCCTTGGGGTTGTAGCTCTTAAATTAGGTAATTGATGCTTCCTTGGGTTGTAGCCCTAAAATATTGTAATAGGGGTTTTATTTGTGACACTAGATTTGAGCTATAGACTCAACCAGCCTTGGTCACTGTGGTTTTTCCCATATCAGGTTTTCCACATATATCTAGTGTTATGTGATGTTTTATGTGCATGCATATTTATGTATCACATGATTAATATCTGTAGATTAAGGGTTATAGAAAGTAGTCTACACAAAAGGTTTTAAGAAATTTTTAATATCTACTGATTCACCCAGTCTTATTAGATCATTGTGTTCCAACAATTGGTATCAGAGCCATAGGTTCCCTAGGGGAAGCTTAATCATCTCAAGTAGATATTGGTAGAATGAACACAATGGTTAGTCAAGAAAGTTTACTCGCATATGATTGACCTATCTTTGATGGATCAAGGTGTATTTTTTGGAGCTCATTAATGGAAGGATATTTTTTATCCATAGGATTTGATATTTGGATGTCAATCATAAATGGATATACAGTTCCTACTGCACCTCCAATAACTGAAGCTAAAAGGAATGCATATGAGGATAATGCTATAACAAGAGAGATTATTCTTCATGGACTGTCAAGTTCTATGTTGGTCAAAGTCATGCATTATCAAACAACACATGAAGTCTAGAACAAGTTAAAGCGAATGTATGAAGAGGATGGTAAAAAGGAAATGAAGGCATTGACTCAGAAATATGAAAGTGAATCTGAAAGTCTGAGTACAAGTGAAGCCACAACAAGATATGATGAAGAAGAAACATCTACATATGGATCACAAGAGCCTAGTGAAGAGCAAGCTGGTTCCTTTAGAAGATCAAGAAATGGCTTTAGGAAACATATAGGTAATCACAATCATTTTGTTTCTAAATGTTTTTATGATGAAGTAAATAATTCTGATAAGGAAAAGGACAATAATTATAATCAAATTGTGATAATCTTAAAGACTAATAAAAGCCTTGGAGAATCTAATCAAATTGTGATTAGCTTAAAGAATAATGTAAAAGAAGAAAGAAGAGAAAAAGATGTAGTTTAGATTGAACTACAATATAAATCAGATGAGTGCATGAAGCTAGAAGCAGAGATAGTGGCCTTGAGAAAGGATTTAACAAATTCTAAAGAGCAGATTGACAAAAACCTAAAGATGAAAGGTGGCTCTAAGATACTTGATGAATTAGTGAGATCATAAAATCCATCAAAACCCAAAGAAACATCTCGCCTTGGGTCCAAGAGAGGAATGAGTTCTTCTACCAATACTTCTACAAAATTGTATGATAGGTTTAGAGCAGAAGAAATTTCTTGCACAAAGAAAGAGGAATCCTGCACGAGTTGTTCCAAAGAAAATACCGTTGGAAATGGAAGATCAAGAATAGGTACTGCTAGAGTGAAGAAAGAAAAAGAAGAAAAGAATCCTTCCATTGCTGAGATGAAGAAGACAAAAGAAGAAAAGAAGCTAGTTGCAGAAAATAAGAAAGTCAAAGAAGAGAAGAGACCAACTGTAATCAAGAAAAGGAATAATTATTCAATTCTTTCTTATTAGAAGAAGATGACCACAATGAATAAGAAGATGGATAAATCAGTTCCAAGGTATCAAATAAAAGGAAAAAATATTATGGGAGCTGATGAGAATGGAACCCCAAGGATGAGATATGCAAATATGTCAAATCAAAGAAGATCTTCTCATCTTGCACAAGGTAGAGTTATGACTAGGTACTTCCCATGTTTTAATGGTTATTTCTATGTCTATAATTAGTATGGTCATAGATCTAGAGAATGTAGAGCTGCACCTAAAAGGAGCACAAAATATGTAAATAGAAATTCATTTGTTCCTGTAAGAAATATGTATGTAGTATGCTATATGTGTGACAACTTCAATCAATAGCTAAAGACTAGAGATTAGATCTTATGAGACCTATAGTACAGAGCAAGAGGAAGAATACAAGGAAAGATACATCTTCTAGAGTGAACAATGGTTCACATGTTGTTGAAAAGAAGACTGATGTATCAAAGAAGGTGCACAAGATGGTCTGGAGAGAGAAATACTAGTAGGAAACGCTCCATATGGTTCCTTCTACCTTACTTCACTAATTTGTAGTGATAGGGCATGAGTCTAGGGGGAGATTCATTGGAATCTTATTTGTCCCTGGAAATGAAGGAGAGATCAAGTTAGGTAAAAAATGTTTTACAATTTTATAATGACTTGATGGTTGCAGATTTATGGTCACATTCTTGCTCCTTGAAATGCTTGTCAAGGTGTAAGAAAATTAGAAGATGCTGGAGAGTTTGCTACACAAATTGATATCAACCATTGGTATCAGTTATTGAAGAAAAATTTATGTAGATGCTCTATTAAGAGAAATGCTTCTTTACTATAAGAAGAAGAGTCATGGCTAAAAGGAAACCGTTTTGTATATTTGTTTTTAAATTGGTATCAGACCACTACAAATTGGTTCAAAATAGTTTAGTTGGTATAGAGCCCCTAAAATAAAGATAGTGAATAATGAAGCAAGGTCTAAGGGGGAGCTGCTATTGGTATCAAATCAATGTTATTCTTGATATAATGTAGTCCAAGATATCATTTGGTACTTAGCATAAAGTGAACACATTCACAATTTGGTATTAGAATGATAATTGGTGTCAAGTATATGATATCAATTGGTACAAAGCATGAATCAAAATTTCTATAATTGATATCAAACCTGATTGATGTTGAGTGTGTAATGGCACTTCAATTGGAATAAAATATTTTTTTAATTGGTACAAAGTAGTTGAAGAACGTGGTTTTTCCATTGTAGTAAAAAGGTTGAATGCAACAATTGGCATAAGAGCAAAAATTTTGTTCAATTTGTATCCATTAAAGGGGGAGCTAAGTCCCTTTTCCTTTTCTAAGAAGAAGTGAAGGCTACAATAGTATGGTGACCTGAGATAATGAAGAAGAGAAAGGATGAGGAAGTGCTCAAAATAATTGATCACGAGGAAGAAGTGAGAAATTCTCAAAGTAGAGTATAAGAGAGAAAGTTGTGAAGATGCTCATAAGGATGAGCAAAGAAGAAGGAATGTAAAAGGAGGATATTATAAAACAACTAGACCCTTTGCACTACTTTTAAAAGGAGGAGAATAATTTCAGGAGGAGTGATCCCTTTGGCATTGATGTCAAAGGGGGAGAAAGTATAAAAATGCTCAAGTATCTGAGCAAGAGAGAGAAAGTCATGCAACTGCTCAAAGTTGACCATTCAAGGAAGTTACAATAGAAGTAGAAAGTAATGATGTTATTGGCACATATGTTGAATTGATTAATTAGTATCATTGAGCATTTAAGTTTTTTCATCAATGAAAAAGGGGGAGATTGTTGGAATATGTTTTCATTGATGTCAAAAGGGGATCAGAGGAGAAGTTTGTTGATCCTGTGTAGAAGCACAAATAGTTGTCATTGATGCCAAAAGTGCAAATCAAGAAAAGGCATTTGTTGGAATTATGATAGAAGATGGATGAGAGAGTAGTGGATCTGATGGAAAATTGAGTGACAAATTCGTGATGGGGTTTTTGAGAGATTTCCATAAAGGTATTGTATAGGCCCAGAGGATGTATAACACACCTAGAAATGAATTATTTTTTCCTTTAGGTGTTTTAGGGTTTATTAGTTAAACTCTAGGTTTTTTACAATCATGGCATCCTCAATATGTTCTTCTATTTTAGTGTTGACTGTCAACAGTAGGTAACTAGTCACATAAGTTAAACTTATGTCATTCATCCTGTGGAGGTGACCGACCCCTCTACCTAGTGCTTCAAGGTTATACATCTCTAGTAAATTGGCGAGACAATTCAATGTTAGCAGGAGTTTGGACTATGTCTCTTTGATGGAGCGATAAAGGGAAAATATGGCAAAGGATACCCGAGTCACTTGATTCCAAGTTTTCCTAACCTTTGTTGTGGGGTTCTCAGGTTTTGAAACCCTCCAAATTAGTGACTTAGTCATGTTGGTGACCAACCCCATCGCCTAGGTTGGCGATGTCTTGAATGTGTGAAGAAACAACTATATGTAAGCATGTCGTGGGTTTGCAAAAGTCCACAGCCTTCAATTAGAGGTTCTGAAGTTAAGATTTTTGGTGACTTACCGATGGAGCAGTAAGGAGTAAGGAGAACTTTATCGGAGTGACCGTGTGTGATCGATGAGATATTGGGAGATGTCTCTTCGATGGGTCAATGTTCTTGTCGACGTGACTATGTGTGGTTAGTTGGAGAATGGGTTATGTCTCTTTGACATAGTGATGGCAACACTATGGATATTTAATGATGATAAAATATGGTGTCAGGAAGAGTTTCATCCATGTCTCTTCGACAAAGCGATATCTATCTTATCGGTGAGACATTGATGTATCAATGAGAGTTTGGGAGAAGTATTATTGATGGAGCAATAAGGAGTATGGAAGTGTTGTCGATGAGATTGTATGGTGTTGGTGAGACCTTTTTCAATGTCTCTCTGACATGGCCATGTGAAGGCAGTGCTTGAGTGGGACCTAGACATGATGACATGGGTGACAGAGATGATGAAGCAGACACATGGCATAACAAGACTAGATAAACATTAGTCCACATCCTTGTTGTGGATTACGATGCAATGACATGGTGATTAGGTGGACAGGTGACATCGTCAATGGCTTTTGTCAGCATTATTGATGGTCGTCTGTGAGACTTGCTCATATGTCTCCTCGACAACCCGTTGGCTCTTTCATCAGTTGGGCATTGGTGTATCTCGAAGACTTTGAAGAAAGACTCTTCGACAGGGCAATGGGAATATGATGTCGATTGTGGGATCAAACGTGGTATGGTGACAAGAGAGTTGGTATGAGGCATGGTAATGTATTGTTAGAGAGTGAATGTCAAGATGAAACATGGCAGAAAGTGATGTTGGATGGTGACATGTAGTGACACGATAGCATGGGGACCACTTGTTTGCAGTAGTGAACAACATCGGTGTGAAAACCCCATATCAGTGAGAGTGGAGTTGATGTCTCTCCGATATCTCGATGGCTATCTCATCAAAGTGACATTGGTGTATCAGTAGGACCTTGAAGCATGTATCCTTGAGAAAGAGATAAGCTAAGTAGGACCCAACAGGATGGTTATGTTAGAGGTTTACACAGGGTAGTAGCCCACTAGCCCTACTAAGATGTTAGTGGGTCTCAAGCAAGACCCATGAGATCAGCAAGCAATGGTGCAGATTGCATGAGATAGATCGAACAATGCTAATGAAAGGATTTCTCATTGGTGTGAATTTGATGTATCACTGGGAATCTGAAAGATGTCCCTCTGATAGAGTGATAAGGTGAGAAGTCAGCGGGACTCGTTTGTGATGAAGGAATGACAGGTAGTGAAGAATGATTGCTCGGTGTGCTAATTTACACCACTATTGCGAATTAGGTGGTCATAACATGGATGGAATGTAGGTTGTGGGAATGATTATATAACATTGGAAGCATATCAGTGTGACTTTCTTATTTCAGAGAGAGTTGGTAAAGTGTCCTAGCGATAGAGTGATATGATAGATTGATAGTGGAGATGAAGTGGTAAAGATCGGATGGTGACACGTGACTAGCATGAGATAAGGATTAATAGTGATAGTCAAACTAGAGCTAATTGAATAGTGGTGATTTAAAGGTGTCAAGATGAACAGAGGATCTTGGCATGAGAGAGAAGATCAACAGACAATATTCAAACTTGAAGATCTACAATGGTCTAGTCTGTGTGAATAGGGGTTTCATCTAGTAACTGACACAGAGGAAGGAGTTAATCGGTCTAGTTGCACCAAGTAACCAATTAAATGAAGATTTGATCTTCAAGGTGGCATAATAGATTATAGAGGTGATCGAGATTAGAATTAGATCTAATGATCAAAAGAATGCATTAAATGCATATCAAATTCTAGGGTTTGACAAAATGACATTCCTATAAAATTATCTACAATAGAATTAAATGTTGTGTGGTTTGAGGCCGAGGTAGAGTGACAATGAAGTTATCTGATAGACCCTATCAAATGAATTTATGATGATCTAGAAAATAGTGTGTGGCTTGAGGGTAGAGGTAGCTAGGTAGTGAAGTTTGCAAGTGAAGGAAACCCTAGTAGAAGATTTGAGGAGATCTGAATGGTGGGGAGAATCTTGAGGTAGATATTGGAGATCGGTGGAGTTAAGCAAAAGGAAGAAAATTTGAGAATTGTCTAAGTAGTTGTATTTGTTGTGTGTGTGTGAAGTCTGAGAGTGCATAGGGTGCTGAATAGAGTTTTGTATTTCTAATTATACAACAGAGGTAAAGAAATAAGAGAGTGTATAGTGCAGATGTATGAGACATTGCAGAAAGGGAAATAAGAGCAGAGTTGCAAGATAGAATAGTGATTGTTATATGTGCAGAGGAGAGTGTAGAGCAAGGGAGTGTTGCTGAGAGTGTAGCTTCAACAACAGAGTGTAATTTATAGTGTGTGCAACAATGTACTGAATGTAATGATGCATTATAGGTTAGGAAGAACCAATTTATGCATATTTGATATTTAAGCATTGTAAGAGGTTGTAGCCTCATTGTACTGAGTTGTATCTCATATTAGGGGATTGTAGTCTCCTTGAAGTTGTTGCTTCGTAACTAGGGTGTTGTTGCATCCTTGGTGTTGTAGCTCCTAAATCAAGGAGTTGTTGCTTCCTTAAATTTGTTGCTTCTAAATTAGGGTGTTGTTGCATCCTTGGGGTTGTAGCTCCTAAATTAGGTAATTGATGCTTCCTTGGGTTGTAGCCCTAAAACATTGTAATAGAGGTTTTATTTTTGATGCTAGATTTGAGTAGTAGACTCAAGCAACCTTGGTCACTATGGTTTTTACCATATCGAATTTTCCATGTATATCTAGTGTTATGTAATGTTTTTGTGTGAATGCATATTTTTGTATCACATGATTAATATCTACAAATTAAGGGTTAAATAAAGTAGTCTACATAAAAGGTTTTAAGAGCTAAATTTTTAATATCTACTGATTCACCCCCCTCTCAGTAGATCATTATGTTCCAACAAAGGGTTGAGGGTTATAGGATTGAGTGATTAGTTTTTAAGGGTTGAGAGTTTAGGGATTGGGGCTTAATGTATAGGGTTGAGGAATTCAGGTTGAGGGTTGAGGGTTGAAGGGTTGATAGTTGAGGGTAGAGGGAATAGGGTTTAATGGTTGTAGGTTTAAGGGTTAAGGGTTTAAGGTTTTAAGGGTTTAGGGATAAGGGATTAGAGTTTAAGGGTTGAGGGTTTAATGGTTAAGGGTTGAGGTATTATGGTTTAAGGTATAGGGTTGAGGGATTTGGTTTGAAGATTGAGGGTCAAGGGTTGAGGGTTTAAGGGTTTAGGATTTAAGGGTTGAGGCTTGAGTGTTAAGGGTTTAAGGGTTGAGGGTTTAGGGTTTAAACATTGATTTTTTAAGGGTTCAGGGTTAAGGGTTAAGGGATTAGGGTTTAAGCATGGAACGAATGTAACGATATGTTGCAGCATTGTCATTGATGTCAACATTGTAACTTATGTGAAGATTTTAGCTATAGACCATTTTGATTAGTTTTAATAGGTTTTAGAGTTGTTGAGGAGGATATTGTTGCATACTGGTTTGGTTTGGTATAGATAGTTGTAATGGGAAATTGACTAAGTGTTAATTTTGTGTATATAGTGTTATAGTGTGCTAGCTTTTGGGTTTGCATAACTCCACAAATAAAGATTTCAATCTATGCTTCTAACATAAGTTTGGTAGATGTTAGATGTATCTGGTTCTAAGATTTCATCATGTTTTGACAAGTGGTTTGAGATTTATGTGTTGGTTTGAATGGGGTTATTTCCTAACTAGTTATTAGTGAAGACCTATTCACATTATTATAAGTTTACTTAGGAGTTAAGTTCCTAGTTGTCATTTCTAGAAGTTAGTTATAATGGGGCCATGCCACATTATTTAATTTTTGTTATCTAGGAATTTAATAGTTCTCTCATGAATTTAATATTTGTATTGAGAATTTAATGTGTGTTTCCTAGGTTGTTATGACCTAGTTGTCTCATGTGATAGGATTAAGGAACTTGTCATGATATTGTCTAATCATATCTCACTCCTTGCCAATATAAGAAAGGCTTCATATGTACATCGCATCAATCATATTGGAAGCTCTTAATGCATTCTATCATATTGACATTACATAATATTTTGGAGTTTTGATGTGCATTATTTATACTTTTCCAATTTATGTAGCTTTGATTTACTCTTAAAACATTCCTTGAGTTATTCAATCTATTTCAGATTTCTAACATGGTATCAGAGCTTTTGTTTTGAGAAATCTAAGTCTATAGAATCCTAATTAAGAGATTGAGTTTCTTGTAAAAATCTTGTAAATTCTTGTATGCTCTTCTCTTGCATTCTTCAATGATTTGGAGAATCAGAAAGGATTTGCAAACATCCAATAACCTCTTCATATTGCATATGTTTTTTGTGAGATACAGGATGGTATCAAAGCTTTTGTTTTGAGAAATCTAAGTTCATAGAATCCTAATTGAGAGATTGAGTTTCTTGTACAATTCTTGTAAATTATTGTATGCTCTTCTCTTGCATTCTTCAATGATTTGGAGAATCAAAAAGGATTTGCAAACATCCAATAACCTTTTATATTGCATATTTTTTTGTGAGATATGGGTGATTGCAATATTTACGGTTATATTGGAATATTTTTTTGATTGTTCCAATGTATCTAGAAGGCATGAGAAAGTCAAATTTGACTTTTGTTTCATCCAAATTGGAGATTATTTAACATAGTTGCAGATAGGGGTTTAAAGAAAACCATTTTTCATTGGAGCCATTTTCTTTCTTGCTTCAAAATTCCTGCTTCCACTCATTTGTAAGAAAAATGATTTCTAGGTTTTGTAGCTAAGGTTGAAATCTCATTTCAATATCTTTTAGATTTTGCATATATTGAGAAGATCTGAAGAAAATTTTTGTTCAAAAAGTGTCACACATCATTTTTTCTATAGGTTTAAGGTTAAATAAAATTTATTTTCTCATTTTCTGCTCGCTGGATCAAAAAACCATTTTTGGGTTTTGTTCTCCGCATCAGAATATTTTTGGGTTTCTGTTATTGTCTGCTCATAATGAATAGATATTTCAAAAATCAAATCATTAGTAAACTTTTTTTGCTAGAAAACCCATTTGTTGCAGGCTAAATTCAGGTAGTTTTTCAAAAAATCATAACTTTCACTTCAGGCATTGGATTTCAATAAATAAGATGTCATCAGAAAGATGGAGATGATCACTTTCCATCCACAGAGGTATTGAGAAGAGTTTTTCCATTTTGTACCATATATTTTAGGTTGACGTTGTTTGTTGATAATTTCTTCAATAGACTAGAGATTTCGCCTTAGTGCTCCATTTTTCAGAAACAAGTAGGCATTGGAAAAGTCTTGAAGAGAACTACACAACCATAAGGCTATTTTATCTAGATTTTTTGTTAGGTTCATTTTGTATCAAAATTTGTAATTTTGGCTATTTTGAGCCTATTGAGCATTGTATCTTGGAAAGGCTTTGAAAACGCACTAAATTATAAAATGTCAACCTTATAATATTTTGGGGGGGGGGGTGATCTTTGATACTAGTGAAAAGGGTAGGGCTGTTCTTGGAATTCTTGTGTTCACTTTCTTTCCACATTTCATTTTCCATTTTTTCATCATGGCAACAACAACAATTCCTACTCTAACTACATAAAACTATTTTTATTGGAAATAAAAAATAGATATTCACTTAAGGAGACTCGGTTTGCATAGAATAGTAATGGGATTGAAAACTGAACCAACTGAAGATGAAAAAAGTTTGAGTGGCTTAACAAATGTGATAAAGCATATGGAGAATTGTGTGTCTTTGTATCTCCTGATTTACTCTTTCATATTGAAGCTTTGAATACTCAAATGAAATATGGAAAAATTTAGAATCTCTTTTTAGAACATAAGATTCTATGAGGGGTCATATGTTGGAGAATGAACTAATTAGTTTAATTCTAAGAAACTTTAGCTCCATTCAAGATTTCTTCACCAAATAAAAATCACTAAGGCTATAGCTACAACAATGTGGAATTGATAAGAAAAATGAACAATTGATCCTCAACATTCTCTCTAAACTCAGTTCTAAATATTCATGGTTTGTTTCCACCTTTTATGCTACTAAGGATGCACTTGGTTCTACATTCAAAATGCCATCTTTGAATTATTTTTCTAATTCTCTCAAACGGGAGCAAGATAAGCTAATTTAGATGGGCACTCTCAAGTCTTCTAAGTCACATGCCTTGGCAACCAACCATGGCACAAATGAACACCAAGGAAAAATCAACAATAATGACAAGAAACAAAATAATAGTAAGGAGAAAAAGGATCAGAAATCAACTACTCCAAAGGAAGTGAATGAGACATCTTCAAAAGGTGGAAAGCCTAAGAGAGAGAAGGTCAAATGTGCCTATTATAAGAAATCCAACCATGATGAGCACAAGTGTTTGAAGAAACAATTGGATCATTTGACAAACATTATTGAGAAGAGAAATCTCAATGTTCTTGATTCCATTAAATAGAGTTCAGAAGAGGGTTCTCACAAGGCCAAAGGCAACAAGGGGAAAGGAAATGGCAAGGCCCTTATGGAATTTTCTTCTCCACCATCCACATGAATTCAACTGAAGATGAAATTGAATCAATGGAGCAATGTTATATTCCTTCCATTTTTATGGGTGATAGCACTCCACTTGAGGTGTGTGGGAGAGGTTCTATTAGTATGGGGGATGACACATTTTAGGATGTTCTTTGTGTGCCCTCATTATCAACTAATCTCCTATCTATCTATAAAATATCAAACATAGGTACAATCAAGAGAGTTGAATTTACTCCTAATTTAGTGGTGATTCATGAGATGGAGAATGATTCTACAGTTACAGTTGGGAGATTAGATCATCAATCTCAACTTTATTTTTCTCTCACTTTGTTCCTAATCCTCCTTCAACTATTCTACTCACTCATTTAGATAATGTGAGTAATTTATGGCATTAGCGGTTTGGCCACTTGAACTACCGCTACTTGCAATAGCTCAAGAAGTAGGACATGGTTATAGGATTTCCTACAAATCACTTTTCTAAGGTGTTTTTCATGGTTGCATTCTTGGAAAGCATCTTGAAGAGAAGTTTGACAAAGGAAAAGCTTGGATATCCTCACATCTTTTTGAGTTAGTATATAGAGTGATTTAGAAGGTCCATTTCCACAACCATCTTTCAGTAGAGTCCAATATGTTTTTACATTCATTGATGATTCTCTAGGTAGACCATTGTGTACTTTCTAAAGAAAAATTTTGAAGTTTTCAATTCATTCTTGGAGTATAAGGCTTTTGCAGAGAAAAAACTAGAAAACGTATCAAAGTTCTATGTACATATAATGGGGGGAATATGTCAACCATAGGTTTGTGCAGTATTGTGCTTCAAAGGGCATTGATTTGCAACATACGGTACCCTATAGTCCTCAATAGAATGGAGTTGCAAAATGGAAGAATTGGTCCTTGAAAGAGATGGATAATTGTATGATTCACTCCAAGTCTTTGTCACCACCTTTCTAAGTAGAGGCCATTGGCTATGCATTTTATATCTAGAACCATGTTCCTCACAAAGCTGTGAAGGGGGTAACTCCTTTTCAAGCTTGGATTGGTTGAAAATTGTTAGTTAGGCACTTTCAAGTGTTTGGCTCTAATGCATAGGCTTGCATTCTGATAGAGAAACGTAAGGATATGGATCCGTAGAGAATGCCTTGTATATTTTTTGGTTATCCAGATGATGCCAAATGATATAGGCTTCTTCATCCTACCACACATGAGTTGTTCATTGAGAGGAGTATTCAATTTGAGGAGAGTTCTTCCAGTCCCTCTCTCGAAACTTGTCCTACCACCATCAATTTGGAGTCCTTGTATCATGATGATAGTTCATCAGAGGTTCATCCAAATTTAGATCATGATGAGGAGTCTTCTTCCTCCACTTTATATGATGATAGTGATCATGAGGATGCACATAGTTCATCTTTAGAGGATGATGATTCTCCCAATTTTCCTCCTCCAATTGTAGGGTCTCTTTGGGCTCATCAAACTTTGCAGTCAGTAGGTGTTTGGTTAGGGGATCCTTCAGATAACAGGAGAATAAGATCATAGTTTCAAGATGCTCCACATGTCCTGGTTGCTTCATTTTCTGATCCATAGAATTTTCAGGAAGCTTCTGGTGACCCCAAGTGGAATGCAACCATGCAGGAAGAGTTCAGTTCCTTGGAGAGGAGCCACGCTTGGAATCTTGTCCTAGTTCCTAAGTGAAGGAAAAACTTTTGATGCAAGAAGGTCTATGGAACAAAATATGCAGAAAATGGGTCGTTTGACAAGCATAAGGCTTTCTTGGTCTCCAAAGGATTCTCCCAAGTTCCAATGATTGACTACTCTAAGACTTTTGCACTAGTCACCAATATAAATTCCATCTGACTTGTTCTTGCCATAGCTGCAATACATAGATGGGGTGTTCATCAGATGGATGTGAAGAGTGCTTTTCTTCATAGTGATCTTCAAGAGGAAGTATACATGGAGCAGCCACAGGGGTTTGTTCAGGATTATTCACTTATTTTTCATCTTCAAAAGTCTCTCTATGGCTTCAAACAGGCCCCTTGGGATTAGTACACCAAGATGGACTCCTTCCTTTTGATAGTGGGTTTCACTCAATGCCATTTTGATCCTAATGTATATATATTGTAGCAAGATGATACTCACACCTTATTGTTTCTCTATGTTGATGACTTGTTGATCATAGGGAGACACTCATCCACCTTTTGGAAAGTGAAAACTGCCCTTCATGATAAGTTTTCAATGTTAGAATTGGGCTTGTTGCACTACTTCTTGGGGATTAAGATCACTCAGTCTTCCTCATGTATCACTCTTGCATAGTCTAAGTATGCACTTGACATGCTCAAGATGTTTCACATGGTTTATTGTTAGCCTACATTGACTCCATTTTTATTATGGGTCAAACTTGAGGCTAAGTGTTCTTCACCCTTCGTCGATGGAACTTTGTATCAACAACTTGTTGGTAGTATCATCTATTTGACTCATATGAGTCCCAACATTTCATATGCAGTAGGAATGGTCTCTCGATTCATGTAGGAGCCACATGAGCTACACTAGGAAGTAGCTAAGCATATTCTTCACTACATCAAGGGTACTCATAATTATGGGATTCACTATGTAGTGAGCATGGATTTTGAATTGGTGGGACACACAAATTCAAATTGGGTAGGTGATTCTCAGGATCACAAGTCTACTTCAGGGTATTGCTTCTCCCTTGGTTTCAACCTAGTTTTTTGGTTGAGCAAGAAGAAGTATACTATTGCTCTTTCATCTATAGAGGTTGAGTATCGAGGAGTGGTTAATGCTACTACTGAGACCATTTGGCTTCAAAAACTTCTCATTGAGTTTGGCATTCCCTTTCAGAATCCCACAATCATCCATTGTGACAACTAGAGTGTGATTTAGATCTCTCATATTCTAGTCCATCATTAGTGGACCAAGCACATTGAGATCCACATGCACTACATTCGAGAGCTAATTCATGGTAAGATCATTGATCTCAAGTATTGTACAACATCAGATCAGACTATAGACATCTTCACCAAACATTTCATTGAAAGCAAGTTCCTTTATTTGTGAGCTTTGCTTGGGGTGTGGTTATTGTCATCCTTGGGGGGCCTACTTAGTCCTTTTTTCATCTCTCTTTTGGGTGTGTGTGCAAGAAGTTGAGTCCACTTTTTGGCCAAAAAGTGGGGTTTTCCTTGATTTTTAGAATTTATCACACTTGACCTTAAAATTTGAAGCACTTAGAGATGGAATCTGAAAAAAAGTCACTAATCATAAAATGTAGTACTCAGAATCTAGTTTCCAAATATGTAGTTTATTTTAATACCCATATGAGACAAATTAATTTTCAATAGGAATAATTTCTAAAAACCACTATTTAAAGGTCACTTTCTTTTTACCATACCATGCACATGTACGCCATCGATATTTTGAACTAAATAACCGTATCTTTCTGAATCCTTTTGGGAAAATATTTTTAACACATTGAAGCACACTTTTGATTATTTTTTGTAATTTAATCTTGATTTTTTTTGGTTAAATTTTGATTGGCCATATTTGTTGTTTTGAAAAATCATTGTGTAGATCTCTAGATATGTAAAATTTACCTAACACTTATCACACATACTAAATGAGATTTTTGCATCATCAACATCATTATCATCAAATATCACTGCATTTCACATCAATTGCATCAAAAACCCTAAATTCCTCTATTAATTGAATAATATGACATTATTTAATTAATTCACTTTTTCACCATTTTTGACTAATTATATAAATTCCATTTATTTACTAAGGACCTAAAACCCTATTTCTGCTATTAATTGAATAATATGACATTATTTAATTAATTGACATTTTATAATTTTGACTAATTAAATAAATTATATTTATTTAATAATTCATAATCTAAATTTAATTCTATTAGTTAAATAACACCAATTATTTAATGTGATCGCTAAATCACTTTATTCCCATAAGTCGATTGAATTATTAAAACATAATAATTTAATTAACTCACTTTCCCTCCAAATTTGAATAATTTGAATAAACTATTCAAATCATCATAAAAAATCAGATGAAACTAATGCAACTTTGTATGCAAAAGTCAAACTTGATTTGCACGTTCAACTCCAAATTGAACTAATTAATCATTCTCAACCACTTTCTTGATTGAGAAAATTACGATCCCTTGATTTCTCAATATATTCCAAACTGATCAATCTATTCCTGAATGATCAATCTATAATTCTTGACTGATCAATCTATATTCGTGACTGATCAATCTATTTCTCAATGCCACAAATTATTCAATCTATTTCTTCAATCACACTTATCATGTAATCTATTTTGCATAGATTATTCCCATCTAAATCCTCTCAACATCTTTCAGCTGTTGATCAAGATATTCTACTACACGATCTTGATCATCCATTTCAAATCATAATTTCTATATAATAAACCTCTTTCCTCACAAAAAGGGATTAGAGAATCAACATCATTGAAACAATGAAGTAATGCCAAATCAACATTGACGAAGCTTCGAATCAACATCTTCGATCAAATGAACCACACTCTTCAAAAGCTTTCACACACAAACAATGGAGGCTTTGTATTGAATTGAATGATGCAACACCATCAATATGGATACACTTCAACACGGGATGGTAACACTACTCTTTTTATGAATTCATGTATGATTTTCTATTTTAATTTCATTCATAAATTTAGTAAGTTTGTAGTTTCATTTTGTGAGTGAATGGGCATAGATCTAGATTATGGTTTTTGATTAGATTAGTTTCTATTTCATTACAATTATCTTTTTTACACTCGTAGATTTCCCCCTCATAGATTTTAGCACGCTCAGTGGGGCCTCAGTGCTTAACACTAACAATTTTATGAGCTACATTTGAAGTCACATGTCTCAAAAGTGCTCTAGAAAAATCCTCACACACAATTCCAAAGAAAATTCATAGTTGTTTTCATGGTTCTGGCACTTTTGGTAGTGATCTTTGTGCCTTCGAATTTTTCCAATGCTTTTTTCTTCTGATAGAGGGCACTTTTGATTATTTCCAATGCTTTTTCTCTCTGATAGAGGGTGCTTTTTCCTATTTTTCCTACGCTTTTTCCTTGTTAATCTGTGTTTGAGATCTGCAGGTTAAAATTTGATTTCTAATGCTAATGAATGCTTGATTTGAATCTGTGATAGGTAGTAATGTTGTTTATGTAGGGTTTGAAGAAGTATAATTGATGGTTATCCCAAAAAAAACTAACACATTTGTTATAGGGAAGATGAACGATCGAAGAAGCTTTAATTTTCAAAGCTTTGTAAAGTTAGAAATATTTCATTTGGTGCCTAAAAAGAACACAAACAAAACACTTTTTATTTACTACTCTAAAATGATTCTTTTTAAGATTTTTAATTTAGGAAATCTTTCATTTGGTTCCTAAAAAGAACAAACACAAACAAAACACTTTCGATTTAGTGCTCTAAAATGAATCTTTTAAGCTTTTTAAGTTAGGAAATCTTTCATTTGGTGCCTAGAAAGAACAACACAAACAATTTTTTTTTGATTTAGTGCTCTAATAATGAATCTTTTCCAAGCTTTCTAAAGTTAGAAAATTTTATATTTGTGCATAAAAAGAACAACACAAATGAACAATTCAGTTGATGCTCTAATTTTTTTTTAAGCTTTCAAATTGATACTTGGAATGTTTGATTTTTTTTTGCTAACCAAATGATTTCCTTTTGTTGATGCATGCTCGAATTCATTTTTGTTGAGCAAGACCAAGATCTATAAAACACTCAGTTTTGGGCTTAAAAATGAACAAATCAATTTTTTTGTCTTGCATCTTTTCTATCTTATTGATTGATATCCAAAACACTTCACATTTGTACAATTAAAAAAAAAATTGTTATGCTTTGCACACCTTATTTTTGGGATAGCACCACTCGAGGTGCTTAAAAATAATCCAATTGCAATGAACTGTATTCTGTGTATTCCGTGCCTAGAAAACTAGGTGATTATCCTCTCCCCTCGCACCTATTTGGTGATCTTGGGTGGGAAAAACCATCTTGAGTTTTGCACTTTTTAATTCAAAGAATACCTTTCTAGAGGGCCTACCTTTTGAGGTGCATCCCACACTAGACAACTCCAAGGCAACCCTAGTGGTACTCTATTTTTGTCTTCTATATAAATTATTGTGGGTGTGAGGAAATTTCATCACCCACTGGGTGTTGTTCTATACCAACAAATGTCTCCCCTAGTATCGATGTGATATGTTAAAACTTGTAAGGGTTGGGAGGCCTCTTAATTGAGTGAATCACCACATGTAGATATCTAACAATAATAATCCCAAAATGTGACTAAGAGCCAAATGTTTGTAGAAGCCACCCCTTTTATCCAAATCATACTTTGAAGTGGTGCATCAGAATTTACTTCTAATAAGTTACTTACCATGTCCAACTTATGGTTGAGTGTACAAAGACTCCATTTGTTACATGTAAAATCATCCCTTCAAGGCATGAGGTAAGCCCGCCTAGGAAGAAGTTCCTATCCCTAAGATGTACTTTGTTTTCATGGAAAATTGTGAAATATGTTCAAACATCAAACACTATGCTTGAATTTAAAATGAACATATCAAAACAAATGCTAAACATGATGGTTGAATTGCAAACCCTTTGACTTAGTGTATGATTTTAAAAGAAGCCCTATATTTGCACTCCTTAAGGATATCCTTAAATGTTTTTGAATATTCAAGCTTTAATTTTAGGCTACATTGGTTCAAAGCAAACATTAGAAACTATGGCTTGGGTATCATGATTTTACCACTAGTACAGAAACAACAATATGTGAGTGAAAGAACTACTAAAAGCTAATTATAAATGAATGAACATGGTTGCTTGACCAGTATTAGTTTATTTCTAGTCATTTACAATGCAATTGAATTGATGAGTAAACCATTTTTAGTCATTTGGTTGATCAATTTGGTCATTAATTTAGTCACCCAATTGATCTATTTGGTCATTGATTTAGTCGTATGATTCATCAACTTGGTCATTGATTTAGTCGTCTGATTGATAGATTTGGTCATTGATGTAGTCATTAATTTGATTGATTTGACAGTGTGTTTAGTCATTAATTTAGTCATTGATTGTTTGAAACTGATCACTTATTCAATAATTTTTTATTCACTGATATATTTAGTTGTTAATTTAGTCATTGATTTATGTTTTTGATTAACGATAAATAGGTTTTGAAGGGAACCTGAAACCCTGAACAAAAAAGATAGTGGCAGTAAAGATAAGACAAATGACTACCCACCCAAAAGCAACAAAAAACTAGCTGATTAATAGTCCATCAACACACCATCAGTAGTCCAAAATAGCCAAAAAAAAAAGAGAAATGCATGCCACAGAACCATTCGTGTAATTCTTTAAGAATTTTAGTTGCCTCCAAATCCTTGGCCACCAACCTATCATGCATATCCATGATTTTTTCAACATCACGAGTAGGGTCCTTCTTACCTTTCTTTTTTTTTCTCCTAGTACGCACACTCAGCCCAACAACCAAATCAGTAGAATGCACGTCCATCCCAACTCCCTCCCCATGAACCAAGTTCTCTTGGTCATCAAACAGTCCCTTCCCAGTTAGCTCTTTCACCTTCTGATTGAGGAAAACCATACCCTCAGCCGAAACCTCCAACTTCTCTCTACTAATGTTAATAAGCTTGTCGAAGTCCCTACAAAGTTGCTTGTTCTTCCTTTCCAACAAAGTCAATCTCATACCATAATCATTCTTCAGGGCAGCAAGTTCATCCACCATACAACTGACATTGGCATTCAAAGATCTGGTAAGCCCAAAAATAGACTCCTTCTCCTTAAGACTACGAAGAGGGGAAATGTTACACTTGGCGATGGTATCATGCTTGTTATGGAGATCCTGCATCTCTTGAACGATCCACATGAGTAGATTAAATGAGATATCAGCCCCTTCTTTAACTAGACCTGATGCCTGAGAATAATCCATCTCCCCCCAGAAAATAGCCTTGCCCTAGTGCGACCCAACCGAAGGTTCCTCCCCCTGCATATCCTTAGAAAAAAGCTTGGCCTTCCCCTGATCCTTAGAAGTCAACCTCTGAGTAGAGTCTTAAAGATTGACCACTGAATTCCTCTTACCAACAATAGGGGATCCACCAATACCATAATTCTCACCCTGAATATTCCCTGCCATCTCCTAAATATTAAAATCCACCACCTTAGCACAACCCTTAGGCCTCTTACTAGTAGAACCCTCAACAAAACCCTCTAAAACCTTCAACTTGTGTTTAGCACACAGGGCAACTTTGGAGGTTGAGGGCTTAACAACACTTGTCGAAGGAGTGTAGTCCAAATCAGTGGCATAACCATCAGACTAGCCCTCTGACTCCTCTTCTAACTCTGTACCATCCAACTCTTGTATTTCTTCAATCCTACATTGATTTATGCTATCTGGTCACTTATTTAGTCATTTAATTGATTTTCATCCATTAGTAGTGTATTTAGTCATTAATTTTAATCATCATTTTGATCAATTTGGTAGTTTATTTAATTTTTTTTATTCATTAATTTCTGTCAACTGGTAGGTATATTGATACATTGTTTATTAATTGCATAATCATTATATTTAGTCATATTTATTTATAAAGTGATTTATGTTAGTTGGTAGTATATTTAGTCAATTGGTAGCTTATTTAATTTTTTTGTTCACTAATTTGTACCTATAAGTGCTAGAAATGAGACAATGCTTTAATTGAGGTTTAAACATATAAAAACACAGAAAAAATAATCAATCATTCATTTGCATATAATGAAATGACTATTAAGAAGGAAAAATACTAAAGTTTTATTGAGAAAACATGTTCTTACAACATATACAAGACATAAATATGTCTTTTCTTTGAAAACTGTACTATTACAAAGTGTGTTTCTCAGTGCTATGACTGAGAAAACTGAGTTACAATGCCTTTTTTTTGCTTATGCAAGATATTACAATTTTGATGACAATTCTATGTTGCAACTTATTTGAAATTGTACATACATGTATGTAGCACTCTACAACTTTTCCTCTTCTCTGCACCTCTTTATCTACTATGTATTTACTTCTTTTTCTGCACCCTTGTTCTCTGCATCTACTTCTTACACAACATCATATCCCCTCTTCTATAATGGAATAGCTTGAATGAGCAGAACCCAAAAAAAAGAGAGAGACATAATCAAGGGGTTTTACATTACAGGTGCAATAAAATAGAACATTCTATGTTCTACTCACATAATGTACACCCAAATCAGATTCTATGGTTTTTGTTTGGGTTCAACTTATTCAGGTTCAGTGCATTCTCTATCTACAACTTCACTCTTCACACTTTGCTACTACTAACCCTTGTTTTTCTCTTCTGCACTTATAGATAACACTCTGTCATTGTTTTCAAAGATTTTAGTGGCCACCGTGTGAAGGTCCCTTCTTTCTCTTTCAAATAGACATCTCCATCTATTTTTTCTAGATAAGGAAGGGATATGTTACTTGTGACTTGCAAAATAATTACATTTGCATCTCTTATTCCTTTCAATTTGACTCCATGTACAATAGATAGTGAGTGAATCTGCCCAATTCTTGCAATAGCACCATCAAATAGATCAAACACCTTGAAACTATATCCCCTTCTTGGATTTTATCAATAAACATGTGTACAAAAACAAAAAAATACACATTATATTGATATATAAAACACACATTATATTGCTTTTGACAGTTGTACGTAATGTCTTATGTCTTGGAATAAATCAATTTTTGTATGTGCTTTTATTAGACACTCTATTACAACTAAGCTCTAAGCTTCCATATGTAAGTTATATGTTCTCCCTTATTTCCATAATGTATGTATACTAGCTAATTACACTCACTACTATTCTAACTAGCTTCTATCAAATAGGTAATGATTACCCTTATTTACATAATAAAACAACCATTACTTGAATATTACTTACTTTCATGTGGTTTCAAAGCACTCACCTCGAGCTCATCATGACCGCTATGAATATCATGTGGATGCTCATCGAGTTCATCATCATAACCACTATCAACAGTATTGCCAAGAGTTCTATTGACAAGGCCTTTTTCTTTTTGTCCTTCTTTCATATAATTGATTTGCATCATGTGGTTTAATCATTATGTAAAAATTAATATAAGTCAAGTAAAGAATGCAAAAGCTATAAATTTTTTTCCAAAAGAACATTTTAAGCATGAAGAATGACATAACATTGGATAGATTAACTTACAACTTAAAGAATACAAAAGCTATAATTTTTTCTCCAAAAGAAGAATGAAAAAACATTGGGACAGATTAACTTACAACTTAAATAATGCAAAAGGTATAAATTTTTGTCCAAAGGAAGAAAGAAAAAACATTGGGATAGATTAACTTACAACTTAAAGAATGAAAAATATATAATTTTTTGTCCAAAACATTGGGGCAGATAATTGATAACTATTATATTAATTACCTCAACTTCAAGACAACTAAGATGATTGTGTTGTGCATTCTTTTCCACTTCATCACTATCAATATCAACAACTCTGTTGGCACCATGAAGGCATATTTTTTCCTATTGCTTTGATAAAATTTCTCTGCATGGGGGTTAACCATTGTGCAAAAAAAATACAAAGAATTCAATAGTCAAGTAAAGAATGCAAGCTTTAAATTTATCCAAAAGAACATTTTCTTGATCACTCCACCAATAAAAAAACTGGGTTGGATTCTCCTACATTGAGATTTCAATAATCTACATATTAAGAGGTATTTGTATATAGAACTTCTAAACAAGAAGAAATGAGATCAATAGAGCCTCTTACATCATCTGAATCCATGGATTTATGCTCATTTCATGTAGAAGCTATAGGGTTAATAGATTCAACCAACTATGTAGCTTGCTAAGTGAGACTGAATATGCAACTCATTACCTTTTGGAACCCTAGTTCATTTGAGTTGACATGATCTACAGAGGCTCCTACTGGGCATTGACCAGATGGCTTGTGAAATATCTGTTGACGAACTAGATTTCCACTTCATCCTACTCTTAGATTTACTGGCATCTAGTGTTGCCATATAATTGACAATATCTTCTACATTTGCTTCTCTATTATTGTTTTCCACCTAAAATACAATGTCAATTTCAACATATAGTTAGTTCCATAAAAAATCAAAATAAATAACACAATGTAAATTGAACTAAAAAGCCATACACTTACTACAATTTTTTCCATTTTTGTGTGCAACCTGCCTTGGCCAAATGTATATCCAGCCCTCAAATTATCTCTTGCTCCCTTGCCTCTATTAATCTTTACCAAATATTCTTTGGAATGCATACTTTCTCTTAATGCCTCCTATTCTTTGGGAGATAGACTGGAGTCAAACCTCTCTTTCCCCCCATGATTGTTTTTTTGCAACTATATCTATAATTTTTTTATCAAAACTCTCATCCTTTTCTTGTAATATTTTCTAGAGATTTTTCCACCAATAGTCTCAAAAGCAATTTCCATTTTTTGTATAACATTTTCTGCAACTCATGGATCTTGCTCTGCAAAAATTGATTTGCAAATGTCCAATTTGGCCCTACATCTTACACCCAACTCAGTGGCCCACTTTGCAACATTTCTCCCAATGGTCTCACCATCACTTGATACCTCAAGCAAGAATGACTTCTTTCCTTCTAATTTTCTTTCTTTTGCATTCCTCTCTATAGATTTGTACAAATATTTACTCAATCTTTGTCTTTTGACAAAGAATCCACATCTTCTATTAAATTACCACTACCAGTATTTCTAGCTGATCCACTAGTTCCATCAAAAGTTCTAGATGTAACAGGTACACATTGAGGCACAATAGATGGAAGCGGTCTCTCTTAATGACTTTCATTAATGGGAACTTCATGCTCATTGGCCACATTAGGTGTGGCATGAGTAGGTAGATCAATACTAGTCTTCGTAGATTTAACCTCATTAAACACATCCTTTAATAATGTTGAAAAAAGCATCTGGAGACCTATTGCTCCTTTGCTTGATGTTTTTCAATAATCTCTCTTAGACTTAGTCCTAAGAGATCATCACAATGTTCCACATCACCATGCTCTACATCATGCAACACACCACCATGTGCTATATCATGCAGAACACCACCATGCGCTATATCGGGTTACAGATCACCATGTGCTATATCAGGCTACACATCACCATGTGCTATATTGGGCTACACATCACCATGTGTTATACTAGGTTGCACATCATCACAATTATTGTTCTCATCAACTACATTTGTTGAATCACAAAAGTGTTGGATTGTATGAGATGGCGACACTGTATCTTTTCTTTCCTTTTGTTTTTTCTCCAAATTTTCTTTGCACTCTTTTTGTTTCCTATAAAACAAAACAAATATCTTATTATGTCTTATATACATAAAGCTCTTGCCTATAAAATTTTATTAAACACTATTAAACAAATAAAATACTACTTAGTGGATTTACAACTTTCCTTGTCAAACAAAGAATCAATAAATATTCATTATTCTTGGCCAGTTTTCCACTACATGTGCGCTCATATTCTGTCACTCAAATTTTAGCATTATGATCACTATCATCTAATTCACGCTTTACAGTCCTTGTCTTCATTTCTTGAAGTCCAAATAAACAATAATGTATAAATTAGCAACTTGAATCAGTAAAAATTTATTGAGTTCATAAATTGATAATTGTTGACTTTCCAATCCACTGATAATTGCAAATGGAAAGTTATAATAAAATTTAGTTTATAGATTAAAAAGAATTTACAGTAAAAATTAAGATGTTTACAATTATAGGTATCAAACAAATTTTCCTTAGGGATATATTCACAAAAGAAGAACTGATAAAAACATAACACAAGAAGGATGAAGGAAAAACATAGTCTAGTTCATGATGAGCTGTGTTAGAACCTTAAAATTTTTCCTAGTTCCATCATCACAATTAACCTTGAGCTCCATGACCCGAGACTTGACCCTTATATTCCTTTCTATTTTTGGCCGAGCCTCCCCACTATAAACAAACATATAATTTTTTTAGGTCTGACTAACATTGAAAGACCTATATAAAGCCAAAAAATCATCATATATACTTAAGAAAAAACATGTCTAGCTTAAAACATTCCAAATCCCTTAATAGTCTATTACTGTGATCCCTCAACAATACTTTGAACCCTTGGTGGGCTGGTGGTGTGTAACATACAACATAAAGATATTTAACACCATACCATAGAAGTATTATTATGAGGATGTGGTTGGGAAGTATGAGAGAATTTAAATACATCATAAATTTCTATATCGCGAGAAGGAAAAATGAAGGGTGTGGTATAGCGGGGAAACTTTCCATCCCATGAGGAAGATCATAAAGGCATGCACTATGGTGGTATGAACCGCTATAATGCAGAAGGATGTGATGAAGCATGTGGTATGGCGGTAAGCCATATGTGACCATTAATGTAAACCACAACACCACAGGTTAAACAAGTCAAGCTTGCAGTATATAGGTAAGGATCCCACTACCCCGCAGTGAAATGCAAAGAAGCATGTAGTATAGCAGTTTATACCCCTCTATCCCAGGATAGTTATAGAAAGTAGTGGTGATAAAGCGGTATTAAATGAACGAATCACATCAACCATCTGATCTTGTAAAATCAATGGCGCATGTTCAAACTCAAACTACAAGAAAAATATTTTGTGTAAGGTTGATATTAATGTTGAAATGACTAAGCACAAAAGCCATTAAACCAAAAATTCAACATTCTCTTTGCACACATTTGCAAAAATTATCGCATGGGGAGTTGGGAGTTAGAAGAAGTTAAACTCTACAACCATCGTAACCCAAGTAAATGCACAAAACTCTTGTGAATTAAGTTTTATGAGTACAAGATTGTTGGGAATTCTACATTTTAGAAGTATAGAAGAAGTAAGAGTTAAACTGTGAATTAAGTTTTACTAGTACAATATTGTTTGGAATTCTTCATTTCAAAACTATAGGAGAAGTAAGATAGTTAAACATCATGTCAACCAAGAAGAAAGAACCTAAAACTAAAAAGGACATCATGCCACCCAAGAAGAAAGAACTTGAAACTAAAAAGGAAGAATCTAACTTTAAAAAGAGGTCCTTACAACAGTCTATATTGGATATACTCCTTGAATCAATTGAGAGAGGATTTAAGATAGTTTTTAATGATGTGGCTTACGGTTGTACAGATGCCCTTATCCCTATCTCTGGGTGGGAACTATTCTGGTACTTTGATGAAAAAAGGGAGGGCAATATTTTAGTGTCAAATCCATGGGCATTAGATTTGGCCAATTTAATTGTCCCAAATGTTTTTATAGATGTAGAATTCATCAGAATATTGGCTCAAAGTTATCATCCTGCTACTAGGTCTATGAGATTTCCAGATGGTTCATCATTAGTTATGTTGACTAAAGCGGCCATCATTGAATGTTTTGACCTAAAAAAACAAGCCCTAACTAAAATTGGTTTGCAAAGAAGTAAAGAAGAATATACTAGATTGAAAACCCATAGAAGTGATGAAGTCCCTATTTACATGAAAAGGGGTGTGAACAATAGGGCAATTCCTATATCCCCTTCTGCTATTAAACCATTTGATGTCTCAAATTTTCAATTCTATTTCAAGAAAACTACTTTTCTCTCTGTCAAGTACTTGGGATAGATGCAAAAGTGCGAATGCTAGTTAGTTTAATGATGATGGATATAAGGATCCAAAACCCTGAGATGAAAATTGGATATGATTTTTCCTCATATCTTGAGAAAGCATTGCATGATGGATTTCTGCAAGTTAGGGAAAATAGAGCCCCCATAACATTTAGGCAATATTCTTTGTTGTGCCACCTGATATTATACTAGAATAAAGATAGATGGAGCAAAAGGATGTGTTTGGGTACAAGATTGATAAGTAGGGAAATTTGATACCAGTGCAGCTATGGTGTTATAAATGGGACAACAAATGTAAGAATTCAAATTTTGTGATATTGCATGATGAATTTTTGTACAAAATTATGAGAGTTCTTGTCCACCAACCACCAAGACTACACACACTTGTGATACAACTGTTAAGACCTTTGGCTTTGGAACCTGAGCAAAGCCATACTCATAAATTTGATGATTGATTTTTTCTACTAGATACCACAATAATCAAGATTTATGGATGCCCACAGGCCACACATATACTGCCAAAGTTTCTCCCCCTTTCATTATCCTTTTTAGAGTTCATGTGACAAATTCTATGGATGGAAAAGGATGTCATGAATAAATAAAGGGTACATTTCTATCCAATTTGAAAACATGTGGGGAAATATTACTGGGATCTAATACTGTAGACACTAAAATTTGGTCTAAGCCTGCGACTTCAATTTCTTCATAATTCATATTTTCATAGTCATGATTAAATAATGTTAATTATTTAATTATTCTCTAAAGTCCTTTATTTCTCTATTAATTAAATAAACTTAATTATTTAATTAATTCACTTTAATATTTATTCTTCTATTAATTAAATAATCTTAATTATTTAATTAATTCACATTTTCCTTATTCTATCCCGATTCATTAAATAAATGCTCTTTATTTAATTACGTCATTAATTAACTTTATCCTTCTTAAATTAAATAAATTCTTATTTAAATTACCTTTACCATACTTCTGACTATAATTAAATAAATATTTTAATACTTTAATTATTCATTTAACATTTTCTTTACTCAATTAAATAAATCTTATTTATTTAATTAATACTTAAATGTCGAATCTTAAATTAGATAAATCATTTAATTAAAAAAGGTCTATTTTTAACATATTCATCTATATTTAGATAAATGTTTAAGTTATCTAAGTATTCATTCCCACTTGACTCGAGATTTATTTAAATCAAGCAGTTATCTCCTGATTTAATGCCTGAGTGTCTTTCATGAATAAACTCTCTATCATAATCAATCAATTATCTGGTTATAACTTGCATGCGTGTGCATGCTTAGTAATTAAATATCTTTATTTAATTAATTAAATTTTGTGTGTGCCTTCGAACAAAACGTTGCTTTTAATCTATCTTTATCTTTGTCATGCAAACATTATTCTTCTATTTTATAATACCAAAATCGAAGATTAAATCATTATTTAATATTTATCGCTTTTCTTAGGTTTATCACTCATGTCAGTACTAACAGTTATCATTTAATGCATGCCGAATCCTTTGATCTCAATCACCCGTTTATCTTTCGATCTTGGAATATCATTCAAATGATCAATTTTCTATAAATTGATTTGTCTTTCATCGTTTTACTCCTCCCAAAATTGTATGACTTTTGGAGCACTTGTTTAATCTTCAATATTTTTCTATAATCACATACATCAAGGCTATACTTGCACACATACTAAAAATCTAAGGGAAAGAATACCAACACGGCGAAATGGAGAAGGATAACAAAGGTTATCCATGGAGTTACATCGATATTTGGTGAGATTGTTTTATGATTTAGCTATTTCCTTTGTTCTTTGTTGTTTAACATTAGATTACATTAGAGTTTATAGGCTTTTTGTTATTGATTTTAATATTTCCTATATTTTATGATGTTGCATTTGGTGAACCTGACGTGAAGACATGTTCTTCGCAAATCCATAGATGTTTTATTCAATTTTTGTAAGTATCGTACGACCTGACGCATCTAACAGAAAAAATGACACAATTGATATTATGAGCCACATTTGATGAAGAAAATGATGCATCTGACAAATTTTGACGCATTCGCGACTTATCGAACTGCAACTAACTAGTGAAAATCTATGACGCATCTACCGCTTTGAATGACGCATCTGACTGGTGAAATTTCTGGGTTCAATTTTTGATTTTTAGTCTTTCATTGCGTTTTTATTTTAGCTAATTGTTTGGTTTGCAGCATGTGTTTTAGGGAGTTAACATAGTGTTTGCAAGACGTATCATAGAAGAAAAATTTTCAAAACCCTTTCTACAGGATGATCGATGAAGATTAATCTGAAAACTACTAATGAATTTTTCTATAGGACATGTGTCAAAGACTTTATTTTTGAAATAGACTGTTTGGTAGATTAGAAAATTATCATTTGGGTTTGAAATTTACTACTGTTTACTATGTTTGGTGCAGAAGCACACTTTGTTATTAACCTCATGATTTGGTATATCGAAGTATCCTCTCCCCTTACACATTCATATGATCCTGGGTGAGAGAGAACCAGTTACCGACTCTAGAAATTGGGCTTGTCTTGGTGGGAAAAATTACTCACCCCAAGATGACTTAGATTGGTCACACGCTGAACCCAAGCGACTTCTAGTTAGTATATAAAAGTGGGTTCTTGATTAAAACACAAGAATCACGAGTATTGTTCTGACAAGAAGGGCAACAATGGTCTCTTGCTACATGGATGATACCCCACAAACGGAATGCCCGAATTAAACACCCTTGTTTTTAGTAAGCCAAAAACCCTCTATTTATTGGTGCAACAGGTCAGACCTGTGAAGCTGTCTCACATTTTTATGGTTCATTGTAGAGATGAGAAGTATGCCATGGGAGTTTTTAATGGGTATTGTAGCTTGGATGCCCTGAATGAAGTGTTGAGTTGTGGAGGGGAGCCAGTGGGGTCAAGCTACTAGTCATCCGCCTTGAGTAAGTGTAGCTAGGGTAAAACCCAAGTGAGAACTTAGTAAATACTATCCTTCATAGCCTTAGGATTGTACTTGTTTTATGGAAATAGACATGATTCATGATCATCAAACTAAAAATACATTGTCTTCTAATTGTCTTTTTTTTCAAAACTTGATGACGAAACATAGTCATTTTACACTACAATTCACTGGAAAATCGTAATAGCTCATCAAAAAATTGCAATTGTCAAATAGAGTTGCAACTGTTCACTAGAAAAATGTATCTAATTAGTAGAGTCACATCTGTTACAGAGTCTGTCACATCTGTCATAGATTCAGTCCAATTTGCATGTCCTAGAATCTGAGTCGCATCTGTCAGAATAGCTCACATTTGTTTAGTATAAACCCGCATATGATATTTTAGTTGCATCTGTCATTAACTCTATTACTGGAAACCTACAATTGTCATATTCTGTGACACATCTGAATAGGTGAGTCACATTTGTAGTCTAGAACGACGTATTTTCCCCTATCATAGAACCGATCTACTTTTACTAGTACACAACCAACATCTTGAAAACTACATCTGATCATAATAGAGTCGCAATTGATACCATGAGTTGAATTTGCTGAAAAAAAAACCAAATGTGTTTGATACCTAAAATTGAATTTACCAAAAAACTACAACTGTTAAATTTTGCAATGCATCTGCCTGAGTATCAGAAAACCATAATTTACTATCTCAGATCGAGAACAAACAGTCAAACCAGTATCTGACTTATCCTTTTACACTGATTCTTGGATGGAAACTAGAAATTTTTCTCAAAACTTGCATGGTGACATCCTTTAGGAATCATTCAATCATAGCAATAGGTACCCTAGTCATACATCTTACTTTCATCTTAGGGGTCTTTATTTCCTTTAGAGAGATCATCTTTTGCAAATTTTAGGATAGGCACTTTTCACATTTTGGATAAACCCTTGATTCAAAAAACGTTTTCATTGAACCTAGTCATCATATCTTTTGTCCTACATGTGAATCCTTCCAGCTCATTAGTCAAGTTTGGGAGTTCACCTTATCTTTTATTCCTAGTCCTATGAGGGTTCCTTGTCAAAGCTAAATTGAAACCTAGGTTACACTTTAGCTAATAGATAACCTCTTTTAGAATCTTCCAAATTGATAACTTAGACCTT
This sequence comes from Sequoia sempervirens, assembly GCA_007258455.2. Taxonomy (NCBI): domain Eukaryota; kingdom Viridiplantae; phylum Streptophyta; class Pinopsida; order Cupressales; family Cupressaceae; genus Sequoia; species Sequoia sempervirens. The sequence goes on along the minus strand of VDFB02281492.1, from coordinate 789,558,940 downwards.
TGCATATTTAGACACTATCATCCTAGAATAGCATCATTTTAGACATACCTTATTTGCAGAGAAAATACCAAAAAAATAGTTGCATACATTCATCCTTTATATTCAAAAAATCCCAAAAACGTAGATTAGATTCATACTATCCATAGACTTAGCTTTTGCATCACTTGCACTTTGAGCTTACATTACATGGTTGAAACAAGATCAAAAAGGAAAGAAAGAGAAAAGATGAATGATCCAAATGATTTCATCAATCCATTCTCAAACTCCTTTGCAAGGGAAGCTTCATCTAGACTTCACAAGATTTTGTTAGACAAATTTGTTACTAGAGACCCACACGGACACATTCATGTGGAAGACATATATGCTGCTACACAAGACCCTGAGTTTTCTTCCTTCGTAGATGAATATCTAGGAAATGATCCTCAATGATATTTAGCCAAATTTCTAGCAAAAGGTGCCAAGTTACCTCCTAGTTTTGATATTAGTACCCTACAAACTACAACTACTCAGGGAACAAATACCACTACCACTAGTGCTACTATATCTCAAGTGACTACTGTTATACCATCTGGAGGACCTACACAGAGTGCCTCAATGATACACACATCTCCATTTAGTACGCCTACCTCGACACAGGGGCTAAATTTCACCATAGGGGCATCATCATCCAATCCCTTCAGTCCTCTTGTTGGGAACAAAAAATATAGAACATCATCTCATATACTGAGTGTCAATGTCACTAGCACTATTTCACAGACAACAACTATACCCAGTGTCAATATTGCTAGTACTATACCACAGATTGGGGTTTCATAGATAGGAGGCATACCCTCTTTCCAATATGGAAACCGACCCAACATTTCACAGATTTTGAGTCAAAATCCATTTTCACAAACTCCAAATCAAAATCCATTTTCATAAATTTTGAATCAAAATCCATTTACACAGATTCTGAATCAAAATCCATTCTCACAGATTCTGAATCAAAACCCATTCACTAACATTCCAAATCCAAACCCACTTTACATACCCACATTTAACCAAAACCCATCACACAACATTGGATTTCAAAACACCTACATCAACCCAAATAATCCAACAAACACATCATTAACTCAAGTTGATGTCCTGCAGACACAAATACATGCACTTTAAACACAGATGGATAACATGGTAGTGTCAACCAAGAAAACCTTTTCAGAAAAATATTTATGCCCATTTCCCTTCGATAAATCATTGTACATGACACCTTTCCCTCATGGGTATGCCATACCAAATCTTCCCAAGTACAATGGAAAGTGAAATCTAGTCAAACACATAAGGGAATTTTCTATGATGTGCATAGATGTTTCCTACGACCCCACCTATCTTATGAGACTCTTTCCAAGAAGTCTTGTTGGAATTTCACTAGAGTGGTTTTTAGGTCTTGACTATGGCATAAAACAATGGGGTGAACTGGCTGAAAAATTCATTGAAAACTTCTCCTTTAACATCAACCACGAAATAAACATAGCAACCTTGTGCCATATTGCATAAGATGAAGGGGAAACTTTTATCACTTTCTTCCAGAGATGGAGAATTATAGCCAGTCGATGTCTTGTCAAGATACCTGAGAAACAAGTCACTATGTTCCAAGAAAACCTCAACCCAAAATTTAGAAGTAACTTAAGGGTACATTGTTGCACATCCTTTACAAAACTAGTGGAAAAGGGGATCATACTAGAAAAATATCTCATCAACAAAGGAGAACTTAAGACACAGACACCCAACAAAAATCCAACTATACAAAACACCCCCAATGACAGAAAAAAGTTTTGGTCTCAGAATAAAAACATTACCAATGATGGGGTAGTTGATGCTAAAACTTTTCAAGCATGACTGATCATCACACTTAGAGGAAATAACCCCTCTACCAACACACTTAACACCGTCAACCAAACCCCCAACACTACCCAAAACAAAAAAATGGCCACAACAATAGAGAAGGTTTTTGAAACGTGAATTCACTCCCCTCGGGGAACCCATAGAGTCAGTCTTGAAACAACTATTGCAACACCATCTTATATAGCTTCAAGAGCCAAGACAATACGGTCCAGGGAAATTCAAACCATCTTGGTGGGATGATAATCCTTTTTATGATTTTCATCAGACCAAAGGACATAGCCTACAAAATTGTCCTCAACTGAAAAACATCATATAAGACTTTGTCGAGAATAGAACTATTTAGCTTAGTAGAAAAAAAGTGACATCTTCAAACACTAATCACAAGGTCTTTTCTAATCCACTACATGACCATGAGAAAGGAAAAGCCCCCAGTTCAGGTAACAAGACCAATACTTCCGCCAACTATGCTAGTTTCAAGCATGATTATAGTGGCCCCATTGTAAATCATATCTGAGCCACCGATGACCATGTCAATACCATGACCATAAATAAAACTCTTGAGTTCGTTGTTAACACTCATCAGACCAAGATCACTACCCAAGGCCCTTCATCACATCAAACACCACAAACTTCCAAGCCACAATATAAATTACTTGATCAATTGGGGAAGACCCCAACCCAAATTTCCATCTTGGAATTGTTACATATCTCCCCTAAACATCGATCCATTTTAGATAAGGCTTTACAAAGCACAATTGTTCCTAATGATCTTGATGTCAATCATTTCAAGGAAATGGTGGGCTACTTGAGCAATAATCATCATGCCACATTCTCTGAGCAAGACTATGCAACTGAAAATACAAATCATAATGACCTATTACATCTTGAAGTCCTTGTAGACAAAACCAAAGTTAGACGAGTTCTGGTAGATGGAGGAGTAGGGTTAAATCTTTGCACTTTAAAATTGATTAAGGCATTAGGTTTCTCATAAGCATGTGTAGACACAACCAAAAGCATCGTCATTAAGGCTTATGATGATGAGGAACGAAAATCAAAGGAGGTGGTAACACTTCCTATTAGAATTGGTCCTACAGTAATGGAGACAAAATTCCAGGTCTTGGATCTCACCCTTCCATACAATCTTCTACTAGGAAGACCATGGATTCATGCCATGAAGGTAGTCCCTTCCACATATCATCAATGTCTAAAATTCCCTTACAATGGCATTGAAATAACAATATATGGTGACCTGGATCCATTCCAATATTGTACCAGTCTACCAGAGACACCTCAGCGCCAAGTACCTGTAAACCAAGAAGCCTCATCATCCAATTAATCTCATTACGTTGATCCATCCACTCTCACTAGAACATCCACTTCGCCTTCATTACCTTCTACTCCTAGGGTTGAGATCCAAGACAATAGTTGTGGAGAATATCACATGAAGACATCTTATTGTGTTAGCCATCTAATTCCTCCTAAATCATACAGTTTACCTACAACAGATAGGAGATAATTAGTAGTCACCATACACATTCCTGCCTCAACAACCTTTACAAAATGGGGAGAATTGAGCAAAGAAGCCATCCACATAGAAGATGTGACCACCTGGTTGTATAGAGAAGACCCTAAAGAACCTCCCTCACTTGCTCACATTCCTACAGATCAATATGGTAAAGGTTTCACAATCATGCAGAGCAAGGGATATAATGGACATAGTGGTTTAGGTTTACATCAAGATGGGAGGACAAAACCAATCATTGTTTCTAAGTGGCCGAAAGGCTTAGGGCTTGGGTTTCAACCGATTCAGATTAGTGTTCCTAGTACCACATCATCTTTACTCGAAGAAGTAAGTGCTTCTGAAGATATTGAGACATCTGAAAAACCATCTAACCAACCCTACTATGATTCCCTCGACTCAAATGAATATGAGTGGGATTCCCTATCTTCCACCTCTGCCATGGACCTTGATAAACTTTTTGGAGAACTTGAATTAATGTTGAAATCCTCACCAAATCCATTGAATTCTTGTCCACCTAAGAATTTGACAAAAGAGGAATGGTTTAAAATTTAACATTGGGAATCTCTTGATCCTACCTCTTGGGAGCTTGATAAATCCGTTTCAGATAACCAAACCTTGGAATTAGGCCCACCTTAGAATCCACCTAGATCCAAGCAAAAGAGAAAAGAGGAATTGGTACAAAACTTTTGTGACTATATGAACAACTTAGCTTTTACCTTGACCCTGTTGAACTTTGACAACTCTGATGATGACATGCCCTTAGTCTATCCCCAGCTCATTGATTGGGACCAAAAAGACACACCCGTCTTAGACAGTTTTGAAAATGATGAAGCGATTGATAAGTTCCTAGGATTATGAGAAGGCATACCTAGTGGTGATCACAAGGCTGGATTTACCATTGACTTGAACAAGGCATATTTTGGGGAATCTTTTCAACCCTCTAGTCGAAAAAATAAGAAAAATAATGACAAAAATAAAAATGATGAGTCTCTGGGTGAAAACTGAAAGATGCCTTTAGATAATGAAAAAACAAAAAATAAGGATGCATCCAAAGGCAAAAAACCTCTCTAAGGCACCTAAGGATGGAGGTTTGAACATTCTCCCTGTTGCATAGGAAAAGTCACCCATTCTAGTTGAAGAATCAATGGAAGTTAACATAGGTACAAAAGAGAATCCTTGACTAGTATATTTTGCAGCATCATTGACAAAAGAAGAGCAGCTAGAATTTTGCAACATCTTTACACAAAGATAGTTTAATTTTTCCTGGTCATATGAAGACATGCCTATGATAGATCCTAAACTTGTACTACATCATTTTCCCTTACAACTAGGTGTAAAACTAGTGAAACAAAAATTGAGGAAAATGCACCCACATATTGCTTTACTAGTCAAGGATGAGCTGAAGAAACTATTAGTCGTTGGCTTCACCTAATCAATTGACTATGCAGATTGGATTTCCAATCCTGTACTAGTCACCAAACTAATAGGGGGCATCCGCATCTGCATAGATTTCAAAGATATAAATAAAGCCTGTCCTAAGAATGACTTCCCTCTCCCCAACATTGACATGACAGTAGACATGATAGCGGGGTATGAGATGTTATCCCTTATGGATGGATTTTTAGGATATAATCAGATTAGAATTGCTACTAAAGACCAACCTAAAAATAATTTCACATGTCCATGAGGAACGTATTGCTAGAATGTCATGCCCTTCAGACTCAAGAACACTGGAACAACCTATCAACATGCCATGACCTTGTACACACTCTTATGGAGGATTATGTCAATGACCTTATTGCTAAATCGCTCACAAGGGCTAATCATTTACAAGTCTTAGACAAGATATTTCAAAGGCTAGAAGAGTATAAAGTGAGACTAAATCCGAAGAAATGTGTGTTTGGCATGAAATCAGGAAAGTTTTTGGGATATATCATTTCTAGAAGGGGCATTGAAGTGGATCCGACCAAGGTAAAATAAATCATAGACATGCCTCCACCAACTAATCTCAGTCAGCTAAGGACATTACAAGGGATACTACAATCCATCAAAATATTTATAATGCAGTTAGCAAATAAGACATCTCTTTCAACATTTACTTAGAAAAGGAATACCCTTTGTATGGATAGGTAAATGCCAGGAAGTGTTCCAACTGATTAAGGATTATCTACTCACCCCACCAGTCTTAATGCCACCTATTGAGGGATGACCATTGATTCTCTATATTTCAGCAACCCATTCATCACTCAGAGCATTGCTTGCACAAAATGATGATGGTCATGAAAGGGCAGTATACTATATCAGTCAAACTTTGGTAGGTTATGAGCTTAACTATAGTAACATTGAACATGCTTGTCTTGAAGTAGTATTTTCTACTAAAAAACTAAGGCAGTATATGTTGAACCATCAAACAATGTTGGTTGTGAAGATAGATCCTTTAAAATATCTTTTAAGCAACACAACATTAACAAGGCGACTGGCCAAATGGGTAATGATACTTAGTGAGTATGACATCTTGTACATAGAGAGAAAAGCTATCAAGGGACAAGTCATTGTTGAGTAGTTAGTTGATGCACTGATACAAATAGATCACCCTTTAGTTGCAGATTTTCCTGAATAGTTCATACTCACCATTGACATAGGCATGACATGGAAACTATACTTTGACGGGTCCCATATGAATCATGGCTTAGGGGCTGGTATCTTGTTTATCACACCACAGGGTGATTCTATCCCTAAGTCATTTAGGATTTCCTTTCCATTTACCAACAACATAGAAGAATATGAGGCTCTTGTGATAGGATTACGCATGGTAGTCAAATGGAAGATCAAGAACCTACAGGTTTATGGTGATTCTCAACTAGTAATCCAACAAGTAAATGATGATTATGAGACTAAGGATGAAAAGCTTTCTCCCTACAAATGCATGGTAGATAGTTTCAAGGAGTACTTTGACAAGGTTGACTTTCATCAAATGCCTCATGTTCTAAACAGGGCAATAGATGCCATGGCTACTATTGTGTCACTCCTCGACATACCAAGCAATGTGCCTAAGTTCGAGTTTTTGGTAGAACAACTTTTGGTCCTTGCTTATGACATCCCAAATTCGGAGATGGTGTGTGATATTGTTGGTCCCAATTCCCCATGGCATAAAGATATCTATGACTACGTCCATGCCGATATCACACCCCTTGACGTTTCTAATAACCAACATAGGACATTCCTTCACAAGTTAGTCAAGTACACCATCATCAGAGACACCTTGTATAGACGCACCTTAGATAATACCCTACTGAGATGTCTCGATACTAACAAAGAACAAGCAACCTTGCATGGGGTACATGAGGGTATATGTGGATCCCATTCTAGCAGTCCTACCTTAGCTAAAAAGATTATGAGACTAGGTTACTATTGGCCTACCATGGAAAAGGACTTGTATATCTTTGTCAAGAAATGTTGTCAATGTAAGGTACATGGATACTTGATACATGCATTGTCATAGGAGCTCTATCCCATAACGTCACCATGGCCCTTTGCCCAATGGGGACTCGAACTCATAGGTAAGATACATCCCACATCATCCAACAGCCATAAGTTTATCATTATTGTCACTGAGTATTTTACGAAGTAGATTGAGGCTATTCCCATGACCTACATCACCGACACACAGATATCTAAGTTTATCTTGAACTATATCATCTATTGGTATGGTGTTCCTCAATCCATTATCACAGATAATGGCCATCCATTCGAAAACCAAGAAGTTCATCATCTTTGTACTAGATCATCTCCAAGCATATCATAATCATCTCTGTCACAGCTACAACAGGAAGGTCTTGAATAGAAAATTTGACATTGGTGACCTGGTCTTAATGGAGAATCCTAAGAATCAAGCTGAAAGAGACAAACCAGGAAAGTTTGAACCTAACTAGTTAGGACCTTACATTATCACAGAAGCCTTTGGATCAAGAGAGTATCAAATCTCTACTCTTGAAGTAGAACCATTGTCAACACCTATCAATAGTCTTCATTTGAAGAAGTTCTATGCATAGCTTCTGAGAGCCTTGTCTTAATTATCAAAAATACAAAAATATCAAAAAAAAAATTACCTAGGTGAAAACCTAGAAAACAGGCATCTTGGTAACATCAAAAAAATAAAAAAATCAAGAAAATAGTAAAGAAAAATAAGTCGTCCAATAGTGAAAACTGCCTCGGTGGTGCTTTGGATAAGTACCATGGTGAAAACCTGGAAAATAGGTGCTATATGTAGTTGAATCTACTCCTTTTTCTACCATTATTCTAATCTGACTTACCTCTACATATCACTTATCCATGTACATATTATCTATCTCTATACATATCACCTATCTTTTCTATCCATTGTTTGTACATACCATTCATAATAAATGGTAGTCCTTCCCATAACTTGGAATGATTGAGATCGAGTGCATTTCATATCCCCAATCCTATCATATTCATAGTCATTTGGTCTTATACTCGACTAGGGAAAGCACTTGACTTGCCTCATATTGGTTCTTACATTGGCTATCCTGAAGATGTAAAACCATCAAAATATCCTGAAAAATTCCAAAAACATCAGAAAACTTCAAAAAGACAAAAAAATCAAAACATGTCAAAAATCCAAAAAAATAGAGTCAGAGTCAGTCCCACTTGTCAGTCTTTTGTCATTTGTCAAACTACGTTTCCTCTATGACTAGACATAGGAAATTCCATCTTCCGATGTTCCCCTGAGGAATTAGGTCAGTCCTTTTAGGTTTTTCTGTATAAAATCATGATTCAATCCATTTGTCTATAAGACAAGGTCATTGGTCGTGTCAAACTACAAGGTCTTTGCATGTATAACATAGGAAAGGCCATCAATCAATGAACCCCCGAGGCTGCACTAGGTCAGTCCATTAGGGTTCATGATATTCATTGCCACACACATCTGTTAGCTTCATATAATTCAAGCTTTTTTAGTCAGTCTTGTCAGTCAAAGTCTAGTCAAACTACAAGGTCTCTGCGTGTATAACATAGGCAAGGCCATCAATCGATGAGCCCTCGAGGCCACACTAGGTCAATCCTTTAGGGTTCGTCATTACACACAGTCAGTTGTCAGCACATCATGTCAAGTCACACATCAACAAGATCAATGAGTCAACAATCTCATCAAGTCAAATCAAACAAATCACCAAATCAACACCAAAACAAATCAACTTATGTCTGCTATAGGATGTGTCATTCCTAAACATAGACATCATCAAAACAATCAACCTATTTCTTATACAAGATGTGTCCTTCTTGGAAACAAACATTAGGAAAATAATCATCATGGCCTTACATAGGTTATCACATCAATGACATTAGACTCAACGTCTTATATGATACGTGTCTTTCTAAAACTAGGCTTTTATCATGCCTTATACAGATAGTCATAACATCAAAACTAGACTCAACGTCTTATTTGACATGTGTCTCTCCTGCAAATAGGTCTTATCAAGCATTTTATCAATCAAAACAATCAACAAACAGATCAAGTTTTGGCAACTATTTTATTGGCTTTTGATTTTGTGGCTTATTTATCTTATCATTTCAGTTGACTTTATGATTGGAATCCTATTACTAGCTTTCTCAAGGATGTCCCATGAAGGATTTAGAGAAGCAACGATGTATCATAATTCCATTTTCTTTGACTATTGCTTGTTGACTATCTTTTAACTGTGGATTTTGAGTCATGTTACTAGTTTCCTCAAGGATGTCCCATTAAGGATTTAGAGGAGCGATGACGTCTCATGACCCATCTTTTATTTGTTTGCTATCTATGGATTTTCTTGACAAAAAGACTAAGGAAATTGTGCCCTTAGTATGAGTTAAGACAATCCTTGTCTATGACTGTCTGTTGTTAGCAGGTGGATGACCTTGCACACCTTGATCTATTTCATGTCATGGTGTTTGTCTCCATTTGTATTAGTTACCACCCAATGATGATAAAGTGCAAAGCCTTTTTTGATTTTGAAAAATATCAAAGATTCCTAATACTAACAACCATGCCTTTTATTATTCATCTTCTTTTCACACCAACATTTCTTCTTTCTTGCATTATGACGAATTCCTATGATACTCAAAAATATAAAACATCCTGCATATGCATTCATTTTAGAAACATCATGTAAAAAAAAATCATACATCATAAATCATACATATATCTTGCATTTTGAAAACATAAAAACATAGGCATCTATCATATCTAGGAAATCATGGCATAATAGGAATTCATTATCATAGATTACATAACAAAAACATTGCATGTACATAAAAATTGTAGATATATGCATCACATTTTATCCATCATCATCAAACATATAGCATCACATGTAGATAGAACTGTATATATAAAAATCACATTGCATCTCATAATCATAAATTGCATACATAACATGCATTGATACCATAAGAAATCAATGCATACATCATCATATAGAATAAACATCACATCATAAGTTGTATAAACACATCATAAGGTAGATATGATCATTCATAACATAGGCATATCATATAGAACACGTGCATAAATAAAAAACCGCATAATCATACATATAACTGCATATCATGAGAATCGCCGCCAAAATCATATATATATATATCACTCAAAAAGTGTCACATCACAATGTCATAATGCATCAATAAATATGAAGCTTATAGGCTATATGATCAAAATATAATGTCCATCAATAAATAACATAACATCTCTCTACCCAGAACTCCCACTACTCCCATGAGAAGAATGTGAAGGTGAATGATGATGAGATCCTGATGGCCTATGTCCAGAAGGAGGCTTGTCATATGGTCCAGATCTGTGAGGTCCTCGACCCCCTCTATACTCACTATCCTGTTGTGAGTCCTACTCTAAGATCTACCACTATGTGCCTAAGAAAAATTGGGAGCCCATCTCTTAGGAGGAACCTCTACCTCATATAAGTCCCTATAATATGAAGTCCTCTCCACAACTCTGACTAACTCTTGTGCAAAAGAATCAGCTAGCCCACTGCAAAGTGCTCTGATCTTTGTAAACCGCTGATTGGTCTCCTATCTCCGAGCTATGGCCTGGTCTCTATTCATATAGGCCCTATCCCTCTCCATTTATAGGGCATCCTGCTCTAACATCAATACCCTCATCCTCTCTTCTAGAGATGCTACCTGGGCATGCAAATCTGCTATATCTTGATCAATAGGACCTGTGTCATCCTGCCGAGGCCTCTCCATCCCATCATCCTCTAGCTCCTCCAAAATCTTGTCATGGAGCTCGGCTCTTGATATTCCATCTCCTCCTCCTCATCATCATCCTGGTAGCTAGGAAGCAAACCAAGAGCATCTACCTCTGCCTCCTCCCTAGCCATCTCCCCCTTTGCATGCTCCTACATAATGTCCTCCTTTGTTGTATGCTCCTTGCCACCAACCTCCACATCAACCTCCTCCACACCTCTGCCAACCCCAAGCATGGGAACATCCTCTTCCTCACTCTCCTCATCACAAATGGGAGATAAATGTCGAATCTTGAATTAGATAAATCATTTAATTGATAAAGGTCTATTTTTAACACATTCCTCCATATTTAGATAAATGTTTAAGTTATCTAAGTATTCATTCCCACTTGACTCAAGATTTATTTAAATCGAGTAGTTATCTCCTGATTTAATGTCTGAGTGTCTTTCGTGAATAAACTCTCTGTCATAATGAATTAGTTATCTAGTTCTAACTTGTATGTGTGTACATGCTTAGTAATTAAATATCTTTATTTAATTAATTAAATTTTGTGTGTGCATTCGAATAGAATGTTGCTTTTAATCTATGTTTATCTTTGTTATGCAAACATTATTCTTCTATTTTCGAATACCAAACTCAAATATTAAATCATTATTTAATATTTATCTCTATTCTTAGGTTTTATCACTCATGTCAGTACTAATAGTTATCATAATGCATGTCGAATCCTTTGATCTCATCGTCTATTTATCTTTTGATCCTGGCCTGTCATTCAAATGATCAATTTTCTATAAATTGATCTATCTTTCATCATTTTACTCCTTTTGAAATTGTATGACTTTTGGAGCACTTGTTTAATCTTCGATATTTTTCTATAATCACATACATCAAGGCTATACTTGCACAATATGAGGGAAATAATACCAACACAATGAAATGGAGAAGGATAACAAAAGTTATCCATGGAGTTACATCGATCTTTGGTGAGATTGTTTTATGTTTTAGTTATTTACTTTGTTCTTTGTTGTTTAACTTTAGATTACATTAGAGTTTATAGGCTTTGTGTTATTGCTTTTAATCTTTCCTGTATTTCATGATGTTACATTTGTGAACCCGATGTGAAGACATGTTCTTTGCAAATCTATAGATGTTTTATTCAATTTTTCCAGGTATCGGAAGGCCCAACACATCTGATAGAAAAAATGATGCAATTGATATTACGAACCACATTTGAAGAAGAAAATGATGCATCTGACAAATTTTGACGCATCCATGACTTATCGAACCGCAACTGACTAGTGAAAATATGTGACACATCTGCCGCTCTGAACGACGCATCTGACTAGTGAAATTTCTAGGTTCAATTTTTTATTTTTACTCTTTCATTGTGCTTTTATTTTAGCTAATTTTTTGGTTTTCTAAATGTGTTTTAGGGAGTTAACATAGTGTTTTCAGGGTGTATCATAGAAGAAAAGTTTTTGAAACCCTTTCTATAGGATGATTGACAGAGATTAATCTAAAAACTACTAATGAATTTTTTTTCAAGACATGTGTCGAAGACTTTATTTTTGAAATAAACTGTTTGGTAGATTAGAAAATTGTCATTTGGGTTTAAAATTTACTACTGTTTACTGTGTTTGGTGTGAAAGCATGCTCTATTATTATCCTCACGATTTGGTATACCTAAGTATCCTCTGCCCTTGCACATTCGTGCGATTGTGAGTGCAAGAGAACCAATTACTGACCCTAGAAATTGGGCCTATCTTGGTGGGAAAAAGTACTCACCCCAAGATGACTAAGACCGGTCACACACTGAACCTGAGTGACTTCGAGCCAGTATATAAAAGTGGGTTCTTGAGGAAAACTCAAGAATCACGAGTATTGTTCCGATGAGAAGGGAAACAATGGTCTCTTGCCGCATTGATGATACCCCACAAATGGAATGCCAGAATTAAACACCCTTGTTTTTAGTAAGCCAAAAACCCTCTTATTTACTGGTGCAATAGGTTGGACCTATGAAGCCATCTCACATTTTTATGGTTCATTGTAGAGATGAGAAGTATTCCATGGGAGTTTTTAATGGGTATTGTAGCTTGGATGCCCTAAATGAAGTGTTGAGCTACAGAGGGGAGCCAGTGGGGTCAAGCTACTAGTCATCCACCTTGAATAAGCATAGCTAGGGTAAAACCCAAGTGAGAACTCAGTAAATACTGTCCTTCATAGCCTTAGGATTGTACTTTTTTTCTAGAAATAGACATGATTCATTATCATCAAACTGAAAATACATTGTCCTCTGATTGTCTTTGTTTGTCAAAACTTGATCACGAAACATAGTCAGTTTACACTACAATTCACTGGAAAATCGTAATAGTTCATCAAAAAATCACAATTTTCAAATAGAGTCGCAACTGTTCACCAGAAAAAATGCATCTGATTAGTAGAGTCACATATGTTACATAGTCTATCACATCTGTCATAAATTTAGTCCAATTTGCATGTTCCAAAATCTGAGTCGCATCAGTTTAAACTTGAGTCGCATCTGTCAGAATAGCTCGCATCTATTTAGTATAAACCCACATCTGATATTTTAGTTGCATCTATCATTAACTCTGTTACTAGAAACCTACAATTATCATATTCTATGACGCATCTGAATAGGTGAGTCACATCTATAGTCTAGAATGACGCATTTTACCCTGTCATAGAACCGATCTACTTTTACCAGTACACAACTAGAGTCTTGAAAACCACATCTGATCGGTATAGTCACAATTGATACCCTGAGTCGAATCTGCTGAAAACAAAACCACATGTGTTTGATACCTAAAATTGAATTTACCAGAAAATTGCAATGCATCTGCTTGAGTATCAGAAAACTAGAATTTACTATCACAGACCGAGAACAAATAGTCAAACCAGTATCTGACTTATCCTTTTACACTGATTCTTGGATAGAAACCAGAAATTTTGCTCAAAACTTGCACGATTACATCCTTTAGGAATCATTCATTCATAGCAATAGGTACCCTAGTCATACATCTTACTTTCATGTTAGGGGTCTTTATTTGCTTTAGAGAGATCATCTTTTTCAAATTTTAGGATAGGCACCTTTCAGGCTTTGGATAAACCCTTGATTCAACAAACATTGTCATTGAACCTAGTCATCATATCTTTTGTCGTACATGTGAATCCTTCCAACTCACCAGTCAAGTTTGGGAGTTCACCTTATCTTTTAGTCCTAGTCCTATGAGGGTTCCTTGTCAAAACTAAATTGAAACCTGGGTTACACTTTAGCTGATAGATAACCTCTTTTGAGATTCTTCAAAACAAGAATAGATTCATTTCATACTCTGAATCAGTGGTTTGTACCAAAAATATTGAAAGATGGTGACCACTTGAAGGACATCAATGAATGGAAGAGTGAATTTGGCCAGATTGTTCCACAATGCATCACTCGCATACAAAAGGATGGTGAGTTGAGGCTTGACAAGTTTGACTTAATCATGGATGGAGTAATAGCATTGGATGCTGGATATTCTAAGTTTATCATGGATGGAAAGGCATTACTAGACATCTGATGGAAGATTCACCTTGAAAATATATTGAAAATTTAAGAATACAAATTTCCACATGATTATATAGTGTACAAGTGGGAGCCAAAGTATTTGGGTCCTCCCCTCGAATAGTAGGCCTTGGGGCTATCACACTAGAAGAACCACACATTCAAATACACTAATATGGAGAAAGGGCCTTGAATAGATCTTTAGTGATCATGGGTGCCTTACAGAGATTAATGGACTATGGTGTCATGAGTGCTACGGACTTCATTAGTTATCTACTTTCTCTATTTTATGTTTTAAAAAAACTAATGTTTAATTTAGTTTATACAAAGAGGCATGAATTTTGAAAAGATGTCATATTTTGTAATAGTTTGAAGCTTGTTGCTTCCCTTTTAAACCCTAAACCAAGACCAAATTTTGATATCATCATCATAGGAATTTATAGAAATATATGTGAGGAGACTTATGTTATATTGTAATATCTATTTGAAGCAATCAATGGACAAGAAGATTTAATCTAGTGCTCAAATTCTGGTCTCAATTATTGGTTGATAATAATGTGTATGATTGGATTTTTTGTGTATTTTAGGTTAGAATATAGGGGTATATTATGAATTGGTATCAATTATTTGTTCATAATCATCTGCATTGATGATTACATTGCATTGCACATCTTTCAAACTACAAGAATTACTTCATATTGCATAACTAATAACTAGATGTTGATAGATGAAAAAATTTCAATTATAATATAGTTTTTACAAAGTCAACCTAAGCAGTTATGCAATTACTTCACATTGCATAACTAATAACTATGAGCAGTTTCCAATTGCATTTTCTTGTCATGGCATTCCATGAGACCACATTTCTTTGAGGCATTTTTTCAAATAGTTCATTGCCTTGTCTATGCTACCATATTTTTCATACATATTGTCTACCAAAGCATTTTAACAAACAGTTCACTACCTTGTTGCTATGGCTAAAATCCTAAAACAAGTCCTTTTGAAAAAGCTATGGATGCTTGGAAAAAATATATCAAAGCATAATAGTAAGGAATAACATAGATAAGGCAGTGAACTGGTTGAAAACATGCCTCAAAGAAATGTGGTCTCATGGTGATGGAATGCCATGAAAATCCATAACAATTCACTTATCATGGAATTCCATCATGATGAGACCACATTTCTTTGAGGCATATTTTTCCAAAGTTCATTGCCTTGTCTATGCTACCACATTTTGCATACATGTCTACCAAAGCATTTTATCAAACAATTCACTACCTTGCTGCTATGGCTAAAAGCCTAAAACAAGTGATTTCAAGCAAGCTATGGATGCTTGGAAAAAATAAATAAAAGTATAATAGTAAGCAAAAACCTATGGTCTCATGGTTTTTTTTTTGGTGTAAAAATTAGAGTGATTTTATTTGTAGGTTTTAAACTCATTTTTTAGCAATTTTGTTGTTTGAAATGGGAAAAAATCTCTGTGGTTAGTTTTGTGCATTTTTAAATTTTAAGATTCTCAAAGTTAGTGAAAAATGTAGTGTTCATGAAGGAATGGAAAATATGTGTAGAGCCTTTGAATTATACCTAGACTATGCAATGGCATTCAATCATTTAGTAAACCATTTTTTTCTTCACAATGTAGCATTTTCTTGTGAAACAATTGCCTGAGATAGCTCTTGTTTCAATTGACCACCCTCTCATGAAATATCATTCATATTATAATCTTGCACAATCTTATGAAAGTAAAGGTGATTGTGACACTACTGGCTGCTACTACATGACACTAGTAAAGGAAAGCTAGAGGCCATAGGATTTTTTGGACAATTTTAATTAAAGTTGGGAGATCTTGAGAGTTCTCTCTCAAATTTTGAAAAGGTTCTAGAAGTCCACCCTAAGAACTGTGAGAGCTTAAAAGCTATAGGCCATATATCTACTCAGCAAGGGTAGGAAAATAAGGCTTTGGAAATTTTAAGAAAGGAAACTCACATAGATCCACATGATTCCCATGCATTTATCAAGAAGGGTGAGTTATTAATATCGACATACCCTAGTGCAACCTTAGATTCTCTTAAGAAAGAAAAGTCTCTTCTGAAGAAGAGTAGATAAGTACCCATTGAATTGTTAAAAAACATTGGGTTTCTTCATTTTGACTGTGATGAACTAGATTTGGCTCAACAAACTTCTATGGAAGCATTAGGAAATGGAATTTGGGTTGAATTCATAAATAAAAGCCCCAGTTTCAATTATGCAGTTTTTTCCATACCCTTTAAGGATATGGAATTCTTCCATCGACTAGAAGAAGGTGGTGTTTCACTTGAGTTACCATGGGATAAAGTCACAACACTATTTAATCTTGCTAGGTTGTTTGAACAACTGCATGATAATGAAAAAGAATATCTTTTATACATGCTAAAATTGTTCAAGTTTCCTGATTATGTGGATGCATATCTACATCTTGCAACCATGGCTTAGGCTCAGAATGAGATCCAACTAAGCCTAGAATTGATTGGGGATGCACTTAAGGTGGATAAAAACTCATCAAATGATTTATGTATGCTTAGAAACATGGAATTGGAAATAGATGATTGGATTAAAGGAAAAGAAGCAATTAAAGTAGCATGCCAACTTGTCTTGGTTGATGAAGCAAAATGAAAAGTCGATCAAGAATGAAGGATTTAGATGGAAAGGAGAAAACAAGAGGAAGAACTTTGGTAGGTTATGCAACAAGAGGAGCAATTTGAACATGTGAAGTAATTATGGAAGAGTAAGCATAAGGACATGGATGATGATGATGAGGCTGGTCATTTCGAGAAGAAACAAAAGAAGGAAAACAAGAAAAAGAAGAATGATAAAGACCACAAGGCTTATGATTCTTATATGGAGGAACCTGATGCTACCATGGAAGATGAGGAAAATTATATGAGTGATAAGGCACAAGATGATGTAGAAAACACCCAAGATCTTCTTGTAGCTGTAGGTCTAGAAGACTTTGATGATCGCAAGAAAAATTATCCAATTTCAACAAAATCACGAAGGAGAGATGCGTACTCTGATTCTAAAGATGATGAACCATTGCAGAAATAGAGTCCAAGAGAAGATGATCCATATGATGATGTTTTATAGGCTTCTTGAGCTTTAACCAAACCTAGCTTCTTTTTTCCAAGAGAAAAAATCCCCAAGGACCATGGGAAATGAATTATGAGCATTTGAGTTTCAAATTGGTTTCATTTCGAAAAGGGGACATTACATTGTACAAGATTTGTTTAACAACAGAATAATTTAATCCACTTATTTGGGACTGTAAAATAAAAATAGATGAATTAATCTATTTTCAATTATAGGTTCTTTTAATCTAGAATTTTATAGAAAGATAAAGCATAATACATTGAAGGACACATAAAATGTTCTAAAATAAAGACTAAAATAGGTTTCCCATAAAAAGACAAGAAAGAGGAAAAATGAAAAGATAACATATAGATGATTAATTTTAGGTTTTTGATAAGATCTCATTTAACTATGTCAAATGGATTTGGAAGGGAAAAAGCATATTTGATTGACAAAAATTTTTAGGTAGCTTATCCATTGTCATTGTATGCATCATCTTCTCTTGGAATTTGTTTCTACAATGCACCAAGCCTAGAATTGATTAGGGATGCATTTAAGGTGGATAAAAACTCATCAAATGCTTTATGTATGCTTGCCAAAATGGAACTAAAAACAAATGATTGGCTTAAAGAAAAAAAACAATTAAAGTAGTATGCCAACTTGTCTTGGCTGATGAAGCAAAATGAAAAGTTGATGAAGAATGAAGGATTCAGATGGAAAGGAGAAAACAAGAGGAAGAACTTCGGTGGGCGATACTACAAGAGGAGCAATTTGAATGTGTGAAGGAATTATGGAAGAGTAAGTGTAAGGACAGGGATGATGACGATGATGAGGCTGGTCAGTCTGAGAAGAAACAAAAGATGGAAAAGAAGAAAAGGAAGAAGGATAAGAACCCCAAGGATTATGACTCTTATATGGAGGAACTTGATGTTTCCATGGTGGATGATGCAAATTATATGAGTGATAAGGTACAAGATGATGTAGAAAATGTTGAAGATCTTCTTGTAGTTGTAGGTCTATAAGACTCTGATGATGGGGAGAAAAATTCTCCAATTTCAACAAAATCACGAAGGAGACATGCATACTTTGATTTTGAAGATGATGAACCATTGTAGAAACAGAGTTCAAGAGAAGATGATCCATATGATGATGATGTCTAGGTTTCTTGAGCTTTAACCAAACCTAGCTCCTATTTTGCAAAAGAAAAATCCCCAAGGCCTATGGGAAATGAATGATTAGCATTTGAGTTTCAACTTGGTTTCATTTCGAAAAGGGGACATTACATTGTACAAGATTTTTTTAACAGTAGAATAATTTAATCCACCTATTTGGGACTGTAAAATAAAAATAGATGAATTAATATAATTTCAATTATAGTTTTTTTTAATCTAGAATCTGATAGAAAGATATAGCATAATGCATTGAAGGGCATAGAAAATGTTCTAAAATAAAAACTAAAATAGGTTTCCCCTAAAAAATAGGAAAGAGGAAAAATGAAAAGATAAGATACAGATGATTCATTTGAGGGTTTTAATAAGATCTCATTTAACTATGTTAAATGGATTTGGAAGAGACCAAGCATATTTGACTAACTAAAATTTTGAGGTAGCCTATCCATCGTCATTATATGCATCATATTCTCTTGGAATCTGTTGAAACTGAAATGCTCATCATTCATTTCCCATGGGCATTGGAAATTTTTCTCTTGGAAAATAGGAGCTAGGTTTGGTTAAAGCTCAAGAAGCCTAGACATAATCATCATATGGATGATCTTCTTTCAAACTCTATTTCTGCAATGGTTGATCATGTCTAGAATCAAAGTATGCATGTCTCCTTCATGATTTTTTTGAAACTGGAGAATTTGTCTCACCCTAATCAGATTCTTCTAGACCTGTAGCTGTAAGAAGATCTTGGGTATTTTCTGCATCATCTTGTGCCTTATCACTCATATAATTTTCCTCATCTTCCATGGCAACATCAAGTTCCTTCATATAAGAATCATAAGACTTTTGGTCCTTCTTTTTCTTCTTTTCCCTCTTTTGTTTCTTCTTAGACTATCCAACCTCATCATCATCATCATCATCATCCCTATCCTTACACTTACTCTTCCATAATTCCTTCACACGTTCAAATTTCATCTCTTGTTGCATCACCAGGGAAGTTATTCCTCTTGATTTCTCCTTTCCACCTAAATCCTTCATTCTTCATCAACTTCCATTTTGCTTCATTAGCTAAGACAAGTTGTTGTGCTACTTCAATTGTTTCTTTTTCTTTAAGCTAGTCATCTATTTTCAGTTCCAAGTTGCCAAGCATACATAAAGCATTTGATGAGTTTTTATCCACCTTAAGTGCATCCCTAATCAATTTTATGCTTGGTGCATTGTAGAAACAAATTCCAAGAGAAGATGATACATACAATGATAATGGATAAGCTACCTCAAAATTTTAGTCAATCAAATATGTTTTGTCCTTTCCAAATCCATTTGACATAGTTAAATGAGATCTTATTAAAAACCTCAAATGAATCATGTATATGTTATCTTTCTTTTTTCCTCTTTCTTGTTTTTTATGTTCAACCTATTTTAGTCTTTATTTTAGAACATTTTATGTGTCCTTCAATGCATTATGCTTTATCTTTCTATCAAATTCTAGATTAAAAGAACCTATAATTGAAAATAGATTAATTCATTTATTTTTATTTTACAGTCCCAAATAGGTGGACTAAATTATTCTATTGTTAAACAAATCTTGTATAATGTAATGTCCCCTTTTCTAAATGAAATCGAGTTCAAAATCAAATGCTCATCATTTATTTCCTGTGGGCCTTGGGGATTTTTCTCTTAGAAAATAGAAGCTAGGTTTGGGTAAAGATGAAGAATCCTAGAAATCATCATTATATGGATCATCTTCTCTTGGACTTTGTTTCTGCCATGGTTCATCATCTTTAGAATCAGAGTATGCAAGTCTCCTTTGTTATTTTGTTGAAACTGGAGAATTTGTCTCACCATCATGAGAGTCTTCTAGACCTGCTACTACAAGAATATCTTGGGCATTTTCTACATCATCATGTTCCTGATCACTCATATAATTTTCCTCATCTTCCATGGAAACATCGGGTTCCTCCATATAAGAATCATAAGCCTTGTGGTCTTATCCTTCTTTTTCCTCTTTTCCTTCTTTTGTTTCTTCTCACACTAACCAACCTCATCATCATCATCATCCTTTACCTTACACTTACTCTTCCATAATTCATTTACATGTTCAAATTGCTCCTCTTGTTGCATCATCCACCAAAGTTCTTCCTCTAGCTTTGTCATTTCTATTTGAATCCTTCGTTGTTCATTAGCTTTTTATTTTGCTTCATCAACCAAGACAAGTTGGTGTGCTACTTTAATTGTTTTTTTTTCTTTAAGCCAGTCATCTATTTTCAGTTCCAAGTTGCCAATCATACATAAAGAATTTGATGAGTTTTTATCCACCTTAAGTGCATCCCCAATCAATTCTAGGCTTGGTGCATTGTAGAAATAGACTCCAAGATAAGATGATGCATACAATGACGATGGATAAGATACCTCAAAATTTTAATCAATAAAATAGGCTTTGTCCTTTCCAAATCAATTTGACATAGTTAAATGCGATCTTATAAAAAACCTCAAATGAATCATTTGTATGCTATCTTTCATTTTTCCTATCTTATTTTTAATGGGAAACCTATTTTAGTCTTTATTTTAGAACATTTTATGTGTCCTTCAATGTATTATTATTTATCTTTCTATTAGATTCTAGATTAAAAGAACCTATAATTGAAAATAGATTAATTCAACTATTTTTATTTTACAGTCCCAAATAGGTGGATTAAATTATTCTGCTGTTAAACAAATCTTGTACAATGTAATGCCCCCCTTTTGAAATCAAACCAATTTGAAACTCAAATGCTCATCATTCATTTCCCATGGGCCTTGGGGATTTTTCTCTTGGAAAATAGGAGTATAATAATAACTCAAGAGGATCTTAGTGTCACAAAAGGGGCCGCTTAAGTGTTGGCACAAAGACTAGGAAATGTTTATGATGCAAATGGGGTAGACATTGTGCTAGCTGAAAGGGGTCAATTTGATATTGCAAAGGAAATTTTTACATAGGTACAAGAAGCTGCTGCAAGAAACATCTTTGTTTAGATTCCTAATGTGTAGGTAAATATAACACGTGTTTACTTTGCATAATGATAGTTTGTGCTTGCAGTGAAAATGTTTATGTTGCAAATGGGGTAGCCATTGTAAAGTGTTGGCAAAAAGACTAGGAAATGTTTATGCTGCAAATGGGGCAGCCATTGTGCTAGTTGAAAGGGGTTAATTTGATATTGCAAAGGAACTCTTTACACAAGTACAGGAAGTTGTTGTAGGAAACATATTTGTTCAGATGCCTGATGTGTGGGTAAATCTAGGACATGTTTACTTTGCACAAGGATAGTTTGAGCTTGTAGTGAAAATGTATCAAAATTGTTTGAAGAAATTCTATTTTGGCACTGACACCCAAACTTTATTATATTTAGCTTGTGTTGGTTCCTTAAATCAATAGATGCACTAAATCCTAGAAGTAAGCCACACTTCATGATAAGAGCTAGTGTAGGATTTGGCCAACGAATAAGAAATGAGCTTGGAATACATTTCCCCTGTATTTCAGGTTCTATAGGACCTAGGAGGTGACCCTTTTAGCAACACCTAATGATTTACACCCACACTCAACAGGGTATTGCTCAATAGAAAATTCTCTCACAAGAATATGCCAAGAAACATGAAATATCACTCAACATTGGCTAAGATATTGGGAAACCTTCATTACTTAGCATGGAGAACATGGTAAATATATATATCCTATAAAATAGGAACAATGGGATTGAATGGTTTTTTATTAAAATATGGTGATTCCTTCTAGGTTTTGCAAACAAACAAACCCACTAAGCTAGTGCCTTATCCATAATAGAGTCAAGATGAAATAATCCCTTGATAACAACATAAATACTAATTCAATGGCCTCTGAAACATCACTGCCTTATAGTAATACAACCTCTTAAGGACTTATTGTCAATCTACTTCCAAATCCTTACATAACAACAATGCTCTCAATGCTTAACTAAAAGCTAACTTTAATTTATTCTTGGAATAAAATCCATCAAATAAACATTGATCACAGTAAATCTGCAATGAAAATCTCCACAATTATTGATTGTATTGATTAAAAAATCATTGTATTACATAAAGGAGACATTGACAATATAACATTCTTCATTCTAAACTACAGATTGAATCTGCCTTCCATTATCAGTAAATCTTATTACATCACCTAAAACTAAAACTTCAAGAACAACTTGAAACCTAGAAAAGCTACTTTGTACAAAAATTACAATTATTTAGAAAATGGAGAGAAAATTAACATCTCTCGAAATCCCTTTCAACTAGAAAAAAAAAGAGAATAAGAAGGAGAAGTAGAAACTATAAAACTACATCTTCAAGTGACACCTAGGTCCTTCATCTTCCCTTGATCTGTAACTACCTCCAGCTCATGAAAACTCTCCAATCTACCTTTTGATTCCCACCTCATGCTTTTGCTTGCCCTATAACAAAAAATATTCCTCATGATGACCCTTTTCATCATGCCTTGCAGTTAAGAATTTTCTCCATTTTACTTTTCCATGTGGTTGAAAATATGCTATTCTTCATTGTGAAAAATCCATTTCATTATCTTCACTTTATTGTAGTAAAACTCTTTCACCTATATATTCATCATTTCATTTCCTGTAGCTATGTTTTTGCCTTTACCATGAAAAGATTTTTCATTTTAAACAATCTAGGTGAAATGCATTATTCCATTACCCAAAAAATAAAGTTTTTAACTTTATTTAGTAGGCTTTAAATTTTAAAATAGGAAAATAAAATAATTACCCGTTTCCTCTTCTTCTCACTTCCTAGGAAAATATATTTTTATTTTCCATTACAAAAGAATTTGATTCTATTCTTTCATTGGACTATATAAAACATTTACCCATATTTCATTTTCCATTTTAATCCTCCAGTAAAGGAAGTTTTTTTTTTTTCACTATGATGGCCTTTAATTATTTTCAATCGGGTATTTTACCCTCACACTTTACCTGTGCATTGCATTTTAAATTTTACTCACCATGAAAAAATTTATCAAATAATAGTATTCAATATCAATTATGGGCCTGCCAAACTTTATCCCTGACAATTACCATCACGCTTCTCTAATGCATTCGAGAAAGATGAAAACTATTAGCGATAGAAACAAAGCCTTTAAATGGGTAAGATTTTAAAATCACATTATTTGCTTCTTTAAATTTATTTTCCTAGCCACTTAAAATCCTCATCGGGCACTTTACACTTTAATTACTTTATCTTTTCACCTTCAAAAATTACCTAATGGTCACACTATGCCATAGGCCCCACCACTTTATTTACTTCAACATTCTTATTGCACATCTATGATGTATTTGGAAAAAGAAAATATTTATTAGCGATGCATGGTAGAAACTAAGAATCTTCGCCCATCACGAATGCGGTATGGGAAAGGTGACATTGATTAGTGACTTCCGATGAAAATAAAGTAGCCTTGTCTCATCACTAATCAAACATGGAAAAGAAGAATGAAATCATAGATATGCGACATCAACACAAAATGCCCTAGTTTTGCTCTGCACTCTGCAACTTCCATAGACGCCAACAGTATCAAGCAACTATTTATAGTAGTCAACATGCAACTTTTTCTTCTCTTCATCAAAACCTTGTGTGCATGGGTTTGTCTTGAGCCACTATTGGCCGTACATACAAAAGGCATTCATTTAGTCTGCCACCACTTGAAAAACCCCAACCATGCATTTACATTTTTCTTACCAGCACATAAAATTTTAATTCCCCCTTTTTAATTGGTTGTTGAAACCATTTTCTCGTGCCTTTACATTTACCTTTCTAAAAATTCCATCAAATATTTCCATGGATGTTTTTCTGGATCCACCATTTCCTTACACAAGAATTGTCGATACCACAACACAAGCATCATGTATCGCGAATGGCAGAAAAAATGAAGAAATAAATCAGCGATATGCTACAAAGAGTAAATGGTATTGCTCATCGCTGATTTGATTTGGAAAAGAGACCTCCAATCCACAATGGGTGATGAGAAACAACTGCCATCACTGATTGCCAATTCAAAGGTGAATGTCGTGAAGCAGTGTTGTCTTGTTGTCGTGAACTCAACTAATAGAAAGCAAGAATTAAACTTGCTTTTCCTCCAAAACATTTGAAAATTTATTTTATGTTTTCCCTAAATACACCTTTACATTTTCACAATATTTAATAAATTCAAAATATTTTAAATATGAACATTTGAAACATTATAAAAAATTGTGACTTATAATTACGCCTACAACCCATTTGAAGAAAATTGATTGTGGGAAAATTGGGACACCTGAAGCCACAAAAATTTGCGTAGGGACATTATCAATTATTTAGAGAAAACCCATTTTCTCAAATTTTTCCCATCCCTTAAAATTCAAGTACCTCATTTGTAAACTGGTCCTTGGGACGTGTTCTCCACACCTGAAATACATTAAAATAATGTATGAAATGACCTCTATTTTTTATGAAAATGGAGTTGTATAGGTTTTAGACCAAAAAAATAAATGGGTTGTTATTAGGATTGCAAAATTTGAAACTTTCTAGAACACCATTTTTGGCCCTGTCGCAATCAAAAAATGATTAAATAGCCCATCAGAACTTATCCTAGGAGCCTGAAACTGAGTAGGAATGTAGAAATTTGACCCAAGAATTCAGTGCAACAAATGGCTTGGTGAAGTTCATCATGAGGTGCAAGATATTAAATTCCAAATTGGCTCACTCATACTTTTCTACAATTTGCACCTATCAGAAACCAACTTGAGCACACCAAGTCACCTCTTTGAAAAAATATCAAATCACCTCCTGGGAAACTACCACTAGAAGCATTAGATCATTTAGGTCCATTAAGCATGTGTGCAAGAGGGCTTTCCTTCAATCCATATTTATTACCAGATATTAACGGTCAAACTTGACCACCTTGAAACATTTTGAATATGCAGATGTAAAATTAGAACAAACTGCATTTTCTTTTGACCTGGTAAAAATATCAAATCAGACTCTGAGGCTTTGAAATCAGACCAAGAAGGATATGAATGTGAGAGGAATGTAAGGAATCAACCCATTTTCATGGTGATCACCCAACCGTGAAATACTAGCTCGAATAGGAGGCCACTTCGTAGAACTGAAAGTATGCAAACAACAAAATAGTCACAAAACCCTCCAGCTTTGCTTTTCAAAAACCTGTTAAAACTAATCATGGGAATTTGAAAATTGAAATTCATGTTAACATATGTCAATTGAATATGCTCATCAATGGGTTTGGCATGAAAATCAATAGGCTTTGAATTGTGACCTTCCAAACTAGGTCACTAGGGAAGATTTTTCTAGGGTCACTTCTGAGTGTGCAAATCAAAATTTTCAACATGGACACTTCAAATTTTACAAATTTTGAAGGTTTCATCAGTTTCTCTTTCAGGGGACGTCTATTCCTCAATGAACAAAGTGAGAATTTAGAACCCTTTGAGAGAGTATACCAAGTGCCATAATCATTGGGCAACATAGTCTTTATTTTTTCAAATTTTTATCCTCTTATGGCGGCCCCAGACCACCAAATGAAAAAGGGAAGCTAGTTCTTACCCCTATCAAATACCAATCTATTAAAAAGGTTGATCCCCTTTAATCCATATTTTCTTTTTTCATACCACATCAATATGAGTGACTTCATTTTTGCAAACACAAGTGTTAGGCTGCCTTTGAATTTAGCTTTACTCTCATGTGGCAACCAAATGGCATAGGCCATAGCATTGCCTCTCATTGCATTTTTTCAACTTGTGGAAAATTATAGAACATGAGGATGATGACCAAGACTATGTGAATACAAAATCTCATCACATTCACTAACCTCCTCATAATGGTTACAGTCAGAAAAGATATCATCCTTCAGAAATAGTGTGCAATCCTCCTGTGTATTGAGCAAAGGATACTCACATTTGTAACTCTTTCAACTAGATTGCATCACATACAAGTTTTTCATCATCCCAACATCATAGCTCAATGATATTACCATATGTCTCAATGTCCTAGAAACAAGATTCACCAAAACTCATAATACCTTCATTCACATTCAAATTATAGCATTCAAACAATGCATCAACATCCCAAACAATGTTTCCCACTTCAAGATCATAGACAAAACTTCCATCATTCTTTCAACTAGATTACATCACATACATGTTTTTCATCATCCCAACATCATAGCTCAATGATATTACCATATGTATCAATGTCCTGGAAACAAGATTCACCAAAACTCAGAATACCTTCATCCACATTCAAATCATATCATTCAAACAATGCATCAACATCCCAAACAGTGTTTCCCACTTCAAGCTCATAAACAAGACTGTCATCATTAGTAATTTTTTGTGGGATTTCAAAATTGTCAAATGTAAGGGGTTTTCAAATTTTGGGAGGGATTTAAAAATTGCAATCTTTGGTTGGAGACCACGCTTTTTTCGGGGCTTAGTTTTAATTTTGTAATCTGTGACATGAGGTCACCTTCGCGGGGGTTTTCAATTTTTTGGTACATTAGTAGTTTTATTTCGGGTTATAACTGGAGGTTTCTTAGTATTTCTTCCTACCAGTATGCCCTTTGAACTAGTTTTTGTATACTTCTATTTATTAAATATAAAATTATAATTGGTTCACCACTTTTGTTTTTAAAAAAAAAATTATCACACACAAAAGTTTCAAGAGCAGGCTCAGATGACTCATAATTTACTTCTATAAGAAACTCCTCATAATGACTGTTTAAAACACATTCACTGCTGCAAGTAGAAACATAATCAACACCACCTCCTATTGCATCAACATGGAAATATGAAACATACTGCTCAAGAGGAAAACAATGAGTTGCAGATCCAGAAAAGAGGTTTGCATATGCATTCATGTAATTGACACAATTCTTCAAGTGAAAATTCATCATAAAGAGGTTCATTATTTGTGCCAATATTTTTCACTACATTTTCACTTTTATGTACAACTACATCTATGCCATCATCATGCAAACACTCAGTGATAACTTTAAAGTTAGCAAAATGAGTAAAATAAGGTAAATCATCAAACAAATCAGGAGTTCCTTGTTCATCATTATCAGCATATGCATGCTCCTCATAATCACTTACCTGAACTGATTCATCCAATGAATCTCTTACATACATATCTCCTTCTCCATTCACACTACTACAACAATCAACAGTGCTACCTTCTTCACTGTGAAACTAAAAAATCATCATTGGTTTCTTCATTGCAGCTTCTCACACATGATTGCTCAAACTAATAACACCATTGATTGCACATTTCTTCTTCAAAAAGATTGTTCAATTCATATCAATCATCATGTTCTTGTGAGACTTTATAAATTTTATCATCATTTTCCTTGTTGGAACACTTTCCACTTGAAGAAATTGATTCTACCTCTTCCTCATGAGAGGAATCACAGTCACTAGGGTTTCAAATAGAGTTGTAATCATCTTGATCACCCAGACAAGAATGCTTTGTAGTTGGTTGCAAAATTCCATCTACAACACCATTGTTCTCATCATGAAGACATGAAACTATAGAATCAACATGATCTTCAATTGTATATTCAAAGTCCATAGAGGAGAAAACACTTTCAGTATCATCTACATTGTTATTCATTTGATATAGAAAATATGCTCTTTATTTTTGTATTTTCAGAGAAAATAGAAGAAACTTGACATTTTTCATTTATCTCTTCATGACCATCATGGTTGCAATCTTCATCAGGGTACATTTTCTACATGGGTTGTTCATAAACAAAACTCTCATCATTACATGATGCACTATCATTGTCTTCAATCACTGAAAGCCAATGAGATAAGCATTCAAGGTTAGGGGGTTTCAAATCAGCTGGTGTGGTACTTGGACCTGGCTCACAATTTACACAGAATAAATCAATGCAAAATGATTCATCAAGCCTTTATGATTTTGGTATATCAAGTAGAAATTTCATGAATCTCTCATGACAATCATAGATGGATTCATCTTCCAAACTTTCTATATAACACAATGCATCAATATATGACATAGGCTCAACCTTCTTTTCAAATTTCTCTTCAAATACTTCTTGGGTATGCAAATTTCTTTCTTCAGTCAAGCATTCATTGTCTATTGACTCTTCTTCAAAATAATCAATGAAGTGCATTCTGAGCTCATGCCATGAATCTATGGAATGCATTGGTAAACTAGAAAACTAGTATTAGACATCATTTTCTAAAGTTCTTACAAAAAACACCATGAAACATCTTCTTCTACTATTTGATAGCCTTGCATCACATCAAGAAAACTTTGTACATGTGATGCCGATTCTTCAAGATTTCCTATAAACTTAGGCAAACATTCATTTATTCTTCTTAGGATAGAATGTGGGTAACCCTGGATTTGACTGAAATCCATAGGGTCGTATCTTTCACTAGTGAACACCTTTCTTTAAGGACATGGCTATGTTCTAGGCATAATATTACAACTTATAGAGGGAGAACTAGGACAACAATACATTTTTGCAAATAAAATTTATTCCCTCTACAACTATTCAATTCCAATATCCTTTTCAGAATAACCTACTTTCTCATTTCCCTTTCTACTAGTATCTTGAAATACTAAATAAGGGATAGTATTAACTAGAATTTTTTGTTGAAAACCTTCATACAAAGATATTACAATAGAAAAATACTTGAGAATTGTTGTATCCAATTCTTCTAATGATGTAGAGACTTATATAGAGCTGTCACCTCTTTGAAAGAGGAAAATATCTTCAAGCAACAAAAAGATTCTTCCAAAATCAATGTATTTCTGAGTTCTCTCCACCAGCAGAGTACCAAACTTCAAGAATACATCAAAAACATTGTAGCAATCTCCTTCAAGTATGCAGGTCCTTGGATAATTTTGACCCAAAACTACAGATTAGCAAACTAAATGACTCTTTTCAACTGGTCCCCAGCGGAGTCGCCAATCTGTTGGTGACTCAGATGGGAAAATAAGACTCAACAATTTCCAATATCTAGTTACAAACTATTTTGAAACTTCAATGATTCTTAAGGCTAGATGATCTTCTATCAGATATTTCTCAAATTCTCCCAAGTAGAGTCACCAATCTATTGGTTCCCCAAATCAATAGATGCACTGAATCCTAGAAATAAGCCACACTTAATGCTCAAACCTAGTGTAGGATTTGGCCAATGAACAAAAAATGAACTTGGAACACATTTCCCTTGCACTTCAAGTTCTGTAGGACCTAGGGGAGTGACCCTTTTAGAAACACCTAAAGATTTACACCCACAATCAACAGAGTAATGTTCAACAGAAAATGCTCTCACAAGAATATGCCAAAAAACATGAAATATCACTCAACATTGGCTAAGATATTGGGAAACCTTCATTACTTAGCATGGAGAACATGGTAAATATCAATATCCTATAAAATAGGAACAATAGGATTGAATGGTTTGTTATTAAAATATGGTGATTGCTTCTAGGTTTTGCAAACAAAGAAACCCACTAAGCTAGTGCCTTGTCCATAACAGAGTCAAGATGAAATAAACCCCTGATAACAACAGAAATACTAATTCAATGGCCTCTAAAACATCACTTCCTTACAATAATACATCCTCTTAAGGAAATATTGTCAATCTACTTCCAAATCCTTACATAACAACAATGCTCTCAAAGCTTACCTAAAATCTAACTTTAATTTATTCTTGGAATAAAATCCATCAGATAAACATTCATCACAACAAATATGCAATGAAAATATCCACAATTCTTGATTGTATTGATTAAAAAATCATTGTATTACACAAAGGATACATTGACAATATGACATTCTTCATTCTAAACTACAGATTGAATCTGCTTGCCATTATTAGTAAATCATATTACATCACCTAAAATTGAGATTTCAAGAACAACTTGAAACCTAGAAAAACTACTTTATACAAAAATTACACTTATTTAGAAAATGGATAGAAAATTAACATCTCCTAGAATCCCTTTCAATTGGAGAAGAAAAAGAATAAGAAGGAGAAGCAAAAACCCTAAAACTACATCTTCAAGTGGCACCTGGGTCCTTCATCCTCCCTTGATCTATAACTGCCTCTAACTCATGAAAACTCTCCAATCCACCCTTTGATTCCCACCTCATGCTTTTGCTTGCCTTGTAACAGAAAATATTCCTCATGATTAAGAATTTGTGCCATTTTACTTTTCCATGTATTTGAAAATATGTTATTCTTCACCATGAAAAATCCCTTTCATTATATTCACTTGCTTGTAGAAAAAATATTTCATCTTGGGGTGCAAGATATTAAATGCCAAAGTGACTCACATAGACTTTTCTGCAATTTGCACCTATCAGAAACCAACTTGAGCACACCAAGTCACCTCGTTGAAAAAATATCAAATCACCTCTTGGGAAATTTCCACTAGAAACATTCGATCATTTAGGTCCATTGAGCATGTGTGCAAGAGGGATTTACTTCAATCCATATTTATCACCAAATATTAAGGGTAAAACTTGACCACCTTGAAACATTTTGAACATGCAGATGTAAAATTAGAACAAACTACATTTTCTTTTGACCTGGTAAAAATACCAAATCAGACCCCGAGGCTCTGAAATCAGACCAAGGAGCATATGAATGTGATAGGAATGTAACGAATCAACCCATTTTTCATGACAATCACCTAGTTGTGAAATATCAGCTCGAATAGGAGGCCACTTAGCAAAACTGAAAGTATGCAAACAACAAAACAGTCCCAAAACCCTCTAACTTTTCTTTTCAAAAACCTATTAAAACTCATCATGGGAAGTTGAAAACTGACATGCATGTTCACATGTGTCAATTAAATATGCTCATCAAGGGGTTTGGCATGAAAATCAACAGGCTCCAAATTGTGACCCTCTAAAGTAGGTCACTGGGGAATATTTTTTGAGGGGCACATTTGAGTGTGCAAATCAAAATTTTCAACTTGGACTCTTCAAATTTTGTGAAATTTGAAGGTGCCATCAACTCGAACACATTATGAAGTAGAACAGTGGGAAGATTGTGAAAGTACATTATTAAGAGCAGTAGATTGTAATAAGCATTTTGAATCTGTGTTTAATGTAATGATGGTTTCAAATCACATCTAAATTTGTTGCAGAGGGTGTCCCCAAATTTGAATTTGCTATAGAGGGCCTCAAAAAATTCAAATTCATTGTAGCAAATTTTGAATTCCTTGTGTGCCTAAGTTTCAAAAATCTCCAAGTCCTCTCCAAATCTTTATCACCCATGCAAGTGGCTACTATAACTGATCAGAACGTCTTAGTTATAGGCTAACGAATGAAGTGAGGTCTAT
The DNA here is from genome assembly GCA_007258455.2 of Sequoia sempervirens. Taxonomy (NCBI): domain Eukaryota; kingdom Viridiplantae; phylum Streptophyta; class Pinopsida; order Cupressales; family Cupressaceae; genus Sequoia; species Sequoia sempervirens. Next base: position 789,527,058 of record VDFB02281492.1, on the reverse strand, counting down.
AATGAACAAATGAAGCAAGCTATGCAAATGAACATGAATAATTGTGCCAATACATAGCATGCAATACATCAAGCCAATAATTGGCCGAATTGTTTTCTTAAAAAAAATTCTAATTTATATTTGATGACTAAATATTTAGTCATTTTTATTTCTGTGACTAAATATTTTTTTAGTCAAAGATCAAATTAGTCATTTATTTGCTCATTTATACCTGAGTTGTAAAAAATGAGTAGAATTTTGCCATTTTTAGTTATTGTGACTTAAAATTTTAGTCACCTGGTTGTTTATTTGCCAAATTCTACCAATGCACAACATAAAGCCATAGACATACAGGTCACACAAGTACATGCTTTTTTGAGTCAGTTAAAATTTTTTGTATCACTTGCCACATTTGGAAACAAAACATCCAAAAATTGCAAGAAAAACATCAACGCTACTGCCAAATACTAAAGTTTGAACAAAGGCCACTTCTACTACTGTTTCTAGCGCATTTGACCAAGACTTTGTCACACTTGCCAGAAAAAGCTCACTTTTGCTCCCTATCCCATAAAATCCACTGATGAAAATCAGTTGTATTTGACAAAACTAATGCACTTGTTGCAAAACTCACCACACTTGATACTTTTATGATGCACCTTCCAAATCCTTTCCAGCACACTTGCTAGAAATTTGCTCACACTTGCCAAAATAGCTCGCTTTTGACTGAGTAATTCACCATATTAGAAAAATACATATAGAGGCCGCACTTGACATTTTTGTTCACACTTGCTTCTCAAAATCTAGCACACTTGACAAATTTCAGGCCGCAGTTGATAAAACTAGTTGCTCTTGCTCACAATTTGTCACTTCTACTCATAATCCATTGATTCTACTCTATCTTGTTGAAAATCAAAAAGATGATCCAAAGATGGTTATATGATCTTTGTTGAAACACAACAATTGGAAAGCTAGATAGGTCATATAGTCATTCATCCAATCTCAACATTCCATACTACTTTTGGAAATCAGAATCAAAACAAACAAACCTGGATTATTCCCTCACCCACAATTCTAAGATATCAACAGTTTCTTGAACCTGAAGGCTAGTTCAAGTAAGGTTTTCCTCAACATATCCTCTAGAAGAAGTGAGATATCAATTCAGGCCTTTCAACATTTGGAGTTCCAAGAGTAGTGTCACTTCAAAACAACACTCAAAACTTAGGGTCTTGAGCTTCATAACAACCATATCAAAACATCCACACTCTCACCAAGTTATGACCTATTGGTTATTTTTTTTGAACCAAACTTAATCTTACCACTCATCTATGAATCTGCCAAAATTCAATAATTAGCAAGGGTAAGGATTTACGACACAAGATTTTGAGGTCCTTACTTCTTCACTTTAGGCATTGTGAAACCTAGGAGGGTAATCCTTATTATGTTCATATGATATTCATTCAATCAAGAAAATTTCTACACATAGATAAATTCCTATAAAGTGCAAATAAATATCATTCATTAAAGATTTGGCCAACCTTTTAAAAAAATTACTAACTATTGCAAGGAATAAAATGGTACTTCAGATTGGTATATTGAAGGTGTTGTGGATGATTTTTATTCTCATTCCAAGCCCTTGGCCAATTTGCATAACTAGCTCATTTTTCTTTAGGATAACCAAATGAAAAGGCCGGTGTCTTGTCTATTGGGTAATGGAATCACATTCATAATAACTAGTAATAACTTAGCAATTTGAGTTAGTAATTGATAGACTATTGATATACTGCATTACAATATTCAACTCATTACGCCTAAAGCACAACCACTTATCAATCCTATGTTCTCTTCCTACAAATTTGTGACCATATTTTAGCATTTAATCAATTCTTTGAATTGAAGCACAAATAAAATCACTCATTCAATTCTAAACAATTGAAGAAAAATGAAAACATCATTAGCCATTTCATTTATAATTTGGAAGAAAATTACACAGGAGAGAATGTGCTTTCGAACTATCATTTTCATTTATAAACTGTTGCTACTATAAAACTATTTGAGATTATTCCAAAAAAACTCATACCCTATAATCCTCACTAATCCTATTCATTTGTACATGAAATTACAATTTTCTCTTTCATGAGCTTAGTTTTCCCACTTAGACCATTTTGAGACTCAAAAATTTGAACTCTCTATAACCAGCCCTGATATCCCATTTATAGAAGAATGGGAGCAACAAGATTTAGGTCGAATTACCATTTTAGTTACATTTCGTTTGGCACACATTTCATTTCAGGTTTAGAGACCACCCAAACGGTTAAACTTAATCATTTCAGAACATGGGAAAACAAAAGACAAAAAACTCCACAGAGTTAGTTGAAGCAGATGAGCCAGCCTTGAAAAAGGCATCGTTCGTTGATAAAACAATGCCAAAATCCTTCATCCATATTGACTAAAGAAGATTCTCCATCAACATCAAAATCAAAAACTTATAAACTAACTGTACAATGCATATTTTCCATTGAAGACACAGAGTTCAACACCTCTCCTTCACACAATCAAATTTTTTTCCACATCAACATCTAAGATAAAAAATGACATATATGCTAAAGAGGACAATCTGATGTAGTGGAAATGGTGTCATCAAAAATAAAAATAGGGTTGAGACACTACTTTGATTCGTCAGCATCAGAGTATGCTCTCTCGCTCCGTGTTCACACTGAAATTGGAGGAGCAACTACTCCTCCCTCATTAGAATCCTTGTATGGTACCAAAGAAATAAATTAATGGCCATACTCCAAGTCAGTATCTCCTCCATCGCTTGAAAGGTTGTCTGAAACATCAGTGGGAGAGTGGTGCTTCCCTAGATATTCCTTATGATACTTATTCTTCCTCTTTGCTTTCTTCTCAGGCTCAACTAGTTCCTTCCGTTTAAAATTGACCAATTCTTTTGAAGCAACCCTGCTCCCCAAATTATAGATGCTCTTGACACCATATTTCTTAGTTTTACCATGGGCCTTCTTCCTAGCCTTTGGTGCTGTAGAAGCTCTGGGAATTTTTTGTGTAGCTTCAGATATATCCTCTTGAAATTAAAACACACTAAGTCTCCTAGACCTCCAAAACGGTTGGATAAATAGAATTTACTTACCCATTCTTTTAGGACACAAGGAAAAACTAGAAAACCTCTAATTACAAGAAGACTCACTAGCCTAAACTCCTAAAATCCTTTTGTAGAAAAGGAAACCCTCCACCTAGAAAATATCTACCAGCCCCAATGAAAATTATAGATAATCAAAACTTACTATCCCAAAAAATGAAACTCTCAAACCAACTAATGCATGACTCAAAATAGAGCTCATATGAAAATCAACTTACCAAGGATACATACTTCAATACTTCTGCAATTATAAACCAAGACTCACACCCTTTCTCTCTGGCTCAAACTTCTCAATTCTTGATGGCTACAATTGGTGAGATAAAATGGTAGGAAATCCACATTAAGTATACAATTAGGAGCATTATTCATTAATGATTAAGGAGAGCTTCACATGAGTGAGCTAACAACTTACCTGATCAACTTTGAATTGGGGTCGTCAATCTTTTTGGGTTTAAAACACCATCAATGGTGATCCTCAAGCATCATTTCTGTCTTTTACAACTTGTTCCTCAAAAAAAATGATACCACCTCAAAAATTTGGCACATTTACCCTTAACTTCAATATTCATCCTTAATCTAACAATTATCATACATCGCCACCCTAGTCCGCACTCTTTTATTTACATTGGGAAGTACAAAGATCCAATATTGAAAAAAATATTCCCTAAAACATCCCATCACTCATCGGGGATCTGCCTCACCCTTCTAGGGTTCAATCAGTGATGAGGGAATTGGTGCGATGAAACTTCAACCATTGGATCACTATCCTCTTTTAGCAATCTTCACCTCACATTATGCATCACTGATTTATGCTTAAAATTCTAGACCACATCAGTGACAAATGAAAAATAGCAATGGAACCAAATTAGGCCATGTCTGTCTTCCTTTGAAATCAATGGTCACAAACATATCGCTCATTTACCCCCTGCAAAATAGTGATAACTCATATTAACTAGTGACCTCATTACTCATCGCCAATTAGAAGAAGAAAACTGCACAACAATCCACGATGAGCAATGGAAAGAAATACAAAGATCCCTGAGGTTATCGTGCATCGCCAATTTGAAACACAAGATTATCAAGCGATTAACGATGTGAAGGAAGCCAATGATAACACACAAAATGCATGTATTGTGCATCACTAAGATAACACTCAACATTTAAAACCCATTCGCAATACACGAAAAAAAGAAACACCATTCATCACTCATCGTTGATTTAAATTTGCATTCATAAAACTATTCGTGATGAGTGATAAATGGAAACAGTAGGTGGGACTTTTAAATGGGTCAATTTAACACATGCGAAAAAGTTGTTTTAAGAAATGGGACCACCTAGGACAACATATAAAAGGCCTTAAAGAACTTAAAACATGTTACTTCAAAGGATGAAAAGGCCAAATAAGGTCAATCAATCAACCTTATAAAATAAAAGAATTTTGGACCTAGGCATGAGGGGTCAGTTACTCCATGAGCTCAAATCACATAAGATGTTCCAAAATGATTGGGGATGGGTAATAGAAATTCAATGAAAGATTAGAGTTTTGGACAAGGGCTAAGACTTAAGGGTTTTTATGAGAGATATTGACAACAAAAAAACCAAAGAAATAAAAGTGGACAAAATCCTAAGTCCAGACACTTGGAATTGGCTGAATTTTATAAAGTTTTAGAAATGGAACCAAAAATTTTAGGGGTTCCATCAGTGGTTCCAGTTGGGGACATTTATTCTTCCAGAATAGAGTGAGATTCCAAAATATCAGGTGAAGTAGATGAAGAACAAAGAACCAAAAACCAAGGACCTACCTGGAGTAGGCAGGAAAATCAAACAAAAGCGAGCAACATATGTACAATATTTACATGAATGACCAGATTATCAAGAGATCCAATTTACATCATCTTTGAAGCCTATTCTGATGTGCATGTTTTCAACCTACATTCTGTAACTTTACCAGGCTTCAACCTTACTTGGTGGCCCTAGGCCACCAATCTTAGGTATGAAACTTTCCCTTGTCAAAAAATTTGTTTTCTATTGTTTGTACCATGCTAAGGATGAAAATATTCTCATGAATTTCCCACCTACTGATCATGTTTGAACTTATCATTATTACTTTCATTCATGTCCACTTGTGAATTGTAATCAAGTATTAATTGAAATACATGATCGGTGTAGCATTATATCTGACTCAGCTTACAATTATATTCTACCAAATGCCCCTCCAACTAGACAGGGAAAGTGAAACATTCATAATCCATTTGATCATTATTCTCACATAAGATGATATCAAATTCATATTTCTTGTTAAAATGGAAACCCTCATACATACTCCTTTCAAGATTCCCATCCAAAGGGATGTATTCTAACCCTGTAGAGTTATATTACAATTTTATTTCTAGTATTCTAGGGTCATTATCATCTAGTTTCTATCCTATACCAAACATACATTCACTTTTTGTGATGAACAAGAAATGTTCATATACAAGCTTCTGTTCAAATTGGTGTTCACATTCATCAAAGCAGTATAAACCAGTTATGCTTCCATATGCTCCACTTCCTTGGGAATTAATTCATCAGTCCTCATAGCATTCATACTTTTATGTAGATTAGATTCATTCCCACAAAAAGGTATTACCCATACCATCCCAGGCATCAAAGAATACTTTTGTTTCAGGTTTATATTCCATTTCTCCTTTCTAGTTGTTGCTCAACTTGAAACAAAATGATTCAAAGGATGGGTCAAATAACTCAAGATTGATGTGATCAATAGTAAGGTTTTCAAGTGGACCATTAGTTGATAGGTTTGTTGACTCGCATGTGCAGGAATCATTACGGACATTTATTACTTTTAGCTGAGCAAGTTTCTTCAGCTAAATATTTGTTAAAAACTATCATGTCCATCTACGCTACAAAAATTGTACGTGCCATTTATGTTTCATACAAGTATTCAAAAACATGACCCTGCTGGCTAGCATCACAAGTCCTATCTGTAGACACGTAAAAATGACCTAGGCGTGCAAGCTCTATTTTACCACTGTCATCCTAACATAATTATGACATTTTTATTATGTCCTTGTTCAACTTCCTACTATTAATTAAATAATTTATAATTTTTTAATTAATTCATATCTCTTTTATTCTTCATGATTATTAAATAAATAAATTATATTCATTTATTTAATACGTTTTTAATCCTCTAAATCTTCCCACAATTAAATAAATTTCTTAATGTATTTAATTACCTTCATTTATTTATGTCTTCTCGATTATTAAATAAATGAATTTTATTTATTTATTTAATGTCACTAATTCTCATAATTAAATAAATTTATTAATTTATTTAATTATCGGTCATAATCCTCTAAATTAAATAATTATCTTTAATTATTTAATTGCTAAATTTAACATTTCCCTCATTTTTAATAAATGAAATTATTTAAAATGATATCACATTCTTAACTCTTAGCTCATTTTGGTAAATAATTTGAAAAAGATTATTTATTGTCACACAAAATCCTTATTTTGAATTAATTTAATTCAAAAAGGTAATTTTCTTCCAAAAATCAAGTAATTGAGAAAATTCTTGATTTTCCAAATCTACTTTTAAGTCTAACTATTATCTTCTTGATTTTTTGAATCTCATAAATCAAGCAGTCTTTATCTTCTTGGTTTTCAAAAATCTTTATCTTTTTGACTAATTGTCACATTTATTCTCAACCGCCAATTTGATTTTATCAAATGATATCTTGACCACTCATTTAATGATTTTTCACTAACCCTAAATATGGATTGTCACACCAAATCTTGGCCTCTGATTTTAGGCTTCTGTCAACTTTCTATCTCGTTCGTCCATCCAAAATTGTATTTTCTATAAAATGACAATTTTCCTCACATTTTCAACTACACACAAACACACATATACTCGCATCTCTTAATAATTCATGATTTTGGCATACTTAATTCTAGTCTTAAGCATTATAGTCATTTTTTCATAGGCATAAAAATTTACACTTCATTTAGTCACTTGAAATCCTTCAAAGCTTGTTTAGGACTTGTCATTCTCTTTGTTATCAAATTGCTTAGACACTCGATCTGAGGGAAACCATCAGCAAGTTAGAAGGTTCTATGGAGGTGAATCATGAAGGCTTTGCAGGCAATATGGTATAATTGTTTTACTTAGTTTTAGCCTTCATTGTACTCAATAGCTTCTTTGGGTTTATACTTATTGATCTAATCTGCTAACCTTACCTGAAAATAACCCATTGATACATTGGTGAACCCGACTGCTTTATTTTATGTTTCATATAGTTTTGTTGTTTTCTGTTGTGTTTGCAGGTATAGGTGCAGAACAATGCATTTGAATTTTCTTGAGCCACATCTAATGCATCGTGACACATTCACTGGCTAAAATGATGCAAACGCTTTGATACGCCACATAAGCAGTACAGAAAGCCACATTTGACATTCTGAGACACACTCATAGTTTAAAAAGCCGCATTTGATATCCAAGAGGTATCTTCCTATCAGACCAGAACGTGGGACCATGATGCATTTTTTGCACAAAGAAATGCATTCGCTCTGCTATGATGCATTTTCCTAGTAACTTTTTCTTCTTTTTGGTGTTCGGGTTTTTCTATTTTCTGTTCTTTTTTGTTTTTCATTCTGGTTTTTTTTTTGCATTTTTCCTAGCATAGGTTTTTCGTGTTACTAATCTTTGTTTGTAGCATGTGGCGGTTACATTTCATGGGCCCAAGACTTTTTCTAAGACTCCTAATGTGTGATTTTGCAGGTTCGAGTGTCCAAGATTCATTCCAAAACATTGTGCTTGTTATTTTTGGATTAAAACACATTTCTTTTTGGTGAACATAAAATAAACTTGTTTTCAATATGGTCTGATTGTGTTTGAAAGTGGTAGGTAAATATGCTCTCACCCTGTGCAAACTAGTTAATTAGAAATCCAGAACCACTTTATTTCTGTGTAACCTTGATGCAATAATCGAAGTATCCTCTCCCCTTGCGCAGTCATGCAATCCTGGGTGTAAGAGAAATGATTATTTCCTTTAGAAATTGGGCCTTCCTGGGGATTTCATCACCCCAATGTGACTCGAATTGGAAATGGAGCTAAAGCTAAGCTACCCCCAATCGGTATATAAATGTGAATCTTAAGGGAAAGACTAAGATTATGAGTGCAGATGTGTCATACGAACCAAGTAGTACTCCCCAAAACCTTGTTGAGCTTAATCTCTTCAGGCTGGAGTGCCTCCTAAATGGAGATTAATCTTGCACCCCATGTATGGCCACTCGAACGGGGGTCCCAAATTAAAAACTCTTGTGTAGTAAGCCCAAAACCTTCTATTTGCTAGTGCAACACCAGTCGGTGTGAAGTTTTCCACGTCTTTACATTCTTTAGTAGAAGTGATCAATCTGCCATGGGAGTTTCATGGGGTTTGGAAGCTTGGTTGGCCTAAGAAGAGAGTGCACTATAAGGGGGAGCCCGTGCAACCAAGCTTCTGGATTCACATGCTACTGATATGTGGCTAGGGAAACCCATGTGGAGTCTAGCAAATATTGTCCTATCTTAACCATAGGATTGTACTTGTTCTCTTTTTTGTTTGATTACTTTCAAAATATCGTGCTTACCAAGTGTTTGCTAGTTACTGAAATAGAACAAACAACACCCAAACATCTGGAAACAAATTTTCAAACTTTAAACAATTCGTATTTTTCACCACAAACATTAGAAATTTGACTTTTTTGCATTTTGCAATTTATTTGTTCAACCGCAATCGCTCTATCGCACCTCATTTTCCAGACTTCGCAATGCATCTGCTCTGCTAAAATGCATTTGATTTCCCAAACACTGTATTTTCCTATATTGAAACACATTTGACATCTGTAAAGCCACGTTTGAAAAACTGAACCATATTTGCCATTTCTAGTGCCACATTTGATAACTGCAATACATTTGCTATCTGTAATGACACAATCGCCTGACAGAAAAATAAACCTAGTTTCAGACCAGAATTCAAGTCCACACATCTTAGCCTACTATCAAAACATTTTTTTTTTCAAAAGTCTTTTTCAGAAACCAGAATCAAAATTTCTCAAAACATTCATCATTTGCATTCATTAGCTTGCATGTTAACTATAGGTTTAAAATTTACAAATTTTAGTTGCATTCCCTAGGCGTCATAATCATCATTTTTTCTCGCATAAATCTATCCTTAGGTTTCATATTGGAAAATTTTGGATTAGGCCAAATCTCCAAACTTTGCAAAAACCGTTGTTTTCAAAACTAGGTTATCTTGGGACTCAGTCATTATTCCTCTTTTTGGTCATTGTCATTTTTGTGAGAACCTCCAACTCAATAGTCTAGTTAGGAAGGCTCACTCGTCATTTAGTCCACTTAGCAAGTCCTTTTGATAACCAATATTGAAACATAAGTCAAGCATAGAGTGGTTAAGCAAAACCTTTCTCCAAATATTGTCCAAACTTAGTCCTCATTTTAAACTTAGACTTTGCATTGTCCACCTCTAGTCCTCATTTTGAACCTAGAATTTGCATTAATCATCTTAGTCCTTTGTCAACATTATCATCATATTCCTCATTTTCTACTTTGGCTTTGACAACCTTGTCATATTACATCAAGCATTTCCTTAGACAAACGCCACCACCACCTTGCATTGTTATCCTTTATTCCAAAATACAAAAAAAAATTGTCATAATTTGTCATCCTAGTTGTCATTTTACATTAGCCATTTTTCTTTCGACAACATTGTTGCATTGTCATCCCTTATTATCAAAAATCCAAAAACATAGTCTTGCATTGTCATCCTTTATCACAAAAATACAAAAAACAAAGGCTAGTATCATCCTTGCATTTAGTCATCATTTTCATTACCCTCATTTGATCAATTCCCTTTTATGGTGGAAACTACACTCCAAAGAAAGAAAAGACAAATGGAAAACTTTGGACAAGATTCTAATTCCAATGTCACCAATCACACTTATGACCCAAATTGGACTTTTGACGACCCATTTAGCAACACGAATACTCCACCTCTCACGACCATACCATCCTCATCAAACAACCCCTTTGAACCATTCTTACATAAGGATGAATATGGAAAAATACTTGAGGAAAACCTAGAGGTAGCAGCACAAGAACTAGAGGTGGCCTACTTTGTAGAACAAATGGTCTTATATGAAAAAGATAGATATTTAGCCATACTTTTAAGTCAAGGAGCTAAACTAACTCGCGGGTTCTACATTAATACTTTAAGACCGTTGTCTCCTGACCATAATGCCAACAATACGAATAACATGCCCAATAGTGGTCAACCTCCAAACACCACAAGCAATACCTTTTTTTATCGTACCTCACAAAATGTCACAATGACCATGAGTGCTACCTCCAATATTCCAAACAAATCCAATTCAATAAATGCTACATCCATTGGAGGAACACAATCCATCACATTGCCCACAATATCCACAATATCGTCACAATCGGCTAGAGCCACCTTTGGGTCTTCAACAATGTGGGCAAGTTATTCCAATCCTCTCTTTACCACTATGGTAAATTCCATGGGGGCAACATCAAGCCATACAAATCCTCCATTTACGACTACATCCAATACCATGAATGCATCGTCATCAAATCCTCTCATTGGTACCTCACATAATTCTTTGGAAGGAAGTAAATGATGTATCTTTATTCAAGGACCAAAACAAAATGTTAACACATCAACACAATCTAATGCCATCACCTCCCAAGGACAAAATATGACCATTCCCCTTGTACAAACCCAACAATTGGGACAAGGCAATCAAAACACACAACCTATGGCATCATTCACACATCAAAATATTCATGGTCGCCACATTCCCCAAATATCGACCCAAATGGTTGGGGGACACATTCCGACATACTCATCTCATATTCATACCCACCAACATGTCCCCAATCCAAAATTTCAATACCAACAACACACAAATAAGAACACATCATACATGTCACAACAACACGTACCTAAACAACACACCAATATCCACTCACAACAAATGGGGACCTATGGTGTACCAATCAATCCAATGTATGGGGCCACAAATGACCCTATAATCGATGCCTTGCAAGCAAAGTTGATGGGTCTCGAGAAGACCATAGAAAACATACAAATTCTGGCAAGAAATCAAAAGTTTCATATGATTTATCCGTATATCCCTTTGACATGAACTTATACATGCCACCATTTCCTCTAGGATATGTGTCACCAAATTTTACCAAATACAAAGGAAATACAAACCCTATCGAACATGTCCAAGATTTTGCAACCAACTGTATGGACATTGCATATGAACCAACATACTTGATGAGACTCTTTTCTAAAAGTCTTGTAGGTCCTACCCTTGAATGGTTCTCCACTCAAAAGGATATCCAAACATGGGATGAACTTAAACGAAAATTAATAAAAAATTACTCATACAACATTGACATGGACACCTCTATTACTAGCTTATGCAATCTCACATAGAAGGACGCTAGTGAAACATTCATCCCATTCTTCCAAAAATGGTGAAGTCTAGCTAGTCATTGTCACATTGACTTACCTGAAAAGGAAAAGGTTGACATGTTCGTTCAAACACTTCTAGGTCCCTTAAAATATGTAGTATAGGTGCATTGTTGCACAACTTTCATGGACCTAGTTGAAAAAGGTGTCCAGATTGAGAAAGTCCTTATTGCAAAGGGATAACTAAAATACGGTCCTAAAAACACAAACGCAAATCCTCCCATTGACAAAAATAAGTATTGGGTCAAAAATAAACATGTTACCAATGACAGTGTTGTTGATGCCAAGGATGTAAACACTATGGGTCTTGTACTGGCTCTGAAAGGGGTTCAACTGCAAAACAAGCCAACGATGATACTAACACCCCCACCAATGCCACCCCAAACAACCAAAATGGTCAAAATAGTCACAATCAAGGACAATACCATTAGATAAGACAATTCCCCAGGGGTCGCACATACACTCCCTTGGGTGAGCCCATGGAGGAAGTTCTCAAGAAATGCCTTCAGAATGGTCTCATCACACTTGAAGAACCAAGCCGTATGACCCAGGAAAATTTAAACCATCATGGTGGGACGATAATGCTTTCTGTGAGTACCACCAGGCTAAAGGACATAAGACATTGTCCAGTCGACAACTCAAAAATATTGTGCAAGACCTTATCGAGAGTTGAATAATCAAATTGGGTGGGCCACAATTTCCATCAAATGTTGACCATACCATCCATAAGAACCCATTACAAGACCATGGTTCTAATAACGCTTCCACGTCAAGTCCTAAGACAAACACTAATCAATCCAATTACACCCATGCCAAGTATGACTATTTAGGTGGACCTACTATTAACAATGTACGAACTGACAATGAATACATCAACACCATCACAATCAAATGAGCACCTCAATGCAATGCCACTACTCAAAGTGGCAAGATCACCATAGCTAGTCCACCTCCTGCTAGGCAACCTAAGATCACCATACCTGGTCCATCTCCTATGCAGTCACAACCTGCCTCGACTACAAAGCAGTGGCAACCTAAGAGTCAGTTTAACCTTATCGACCATCTTGGAAAAAATCCTGCACAGATTTCCATACTTGAGCTTCTTTGCATCTCTCCCATGCATAAGGCTATACTGGATAAAAATGTGCAAGAGTCATCAGTCCCTAAGGATATTGATGTTAACCAATTTGAGACCATGGTGGGATACCTCACTACACCTCATCATGTCACTTTTTCTGATCAAGATTACTCATCACCCAAGACCAACCATAATGGCACATTACATATCAAAACTTTCATCCATAAGCACAAGGTCATAAGAGTTTTAGTAATGGTAGAGTAGGAATATTGAACATATGCTCCTTGAAACTGGTTAAGGCTCTAGGATTTTCTGATGCATACGTAGACCCTACAAAGAGTATTTTCATAAAAGCATATGATGATGAAGAATGTTCTTCATGAGGTGTTATTTCTCTTCCCATCAGAGTGGGACCAGCCATTGTGGATACAACTTTCCAAGTATTGGATCTAGAATTATCTTACAACATCTTGCTCTACCACCCATGGATTCATGCCCTAAAATCAGTTCCCTCCACATATCACCAATGCTTAAAATTCCCATTTGATGGCATATAAATCACTATATATGGAGACCCCGACCCTTTTCAATATTGTACCAACCTAAGGGGTATTTCCAATAATTGAGTTCCCATCAACCAAGAAGCTCCTAGCTCATCTTCTTCTAAATACATTGACACATCCACACTCGCATCATCTTCCATGTCCACCCTATCCATATCTTCCACCACACCACCATCTTCGACACTTCCTAAGGATGAGTCCAATGTCAAGATCTAGGACCTAGGCTGTGGAGAATTCAAACTGCATACGACATACATCATCACAACAATACCCAAGTCTCTGAAGGTCTATAGTCGACCATGTTTTAGAATGGAACCCAAAGAAATTTTCAAAGTTCCACCAAAAATAGTTTTCATAAAATGGGGAGACATGAGTAATGAGGACCTTGATGATATTACAGGATGGCTCTATAAAGAAATGGTCGACCTACCCTCGTTACGAGTTAAGAAATATGGAAAGGGATATGACATGATGAAGGGTAGGGGCTATGATGGAACTAGTGGCCTAGGAAAAAATAAAACTAGATGAAGAGAGCCCATAGAACCTTTCAAAATACCAAAGTATCTTGGGTTAGGGTATGGATTGCCCGACAATGATGACCGACGAACCAATGGACTTTCGAGTGAGTGCGTGCATGCTTCGGAAAGTGTTAAGACCGCTAAGGAAACCTTCACTGAAACTAACTCCTAGGAGTGGGAATTTGGCTCCCAGTGATCCTTAAGTGACTATTTCCTTGATGATTTGTTCCTTGAAGCTGGGGAGCTTACCTCTGAATTTTTTTTTGGAAAATATCTAAAATCGATTAGGCACGAAATAGTCACAGTCCCATTTAGCTTCCCTAGGACATACAAGCACCACCATCTGAACTACATAACCATCAGTCAAATCCATCTGAATTGCTAGATGACGCTAACAACCACGACTCTGAGTCATTTATCCCCTACTTTGACAATGAATATGAAACAAGTGAAGGGGAATATTGGATAGAGTCTGATGTGGAATTGGATGATGATAATTTCATCTACAATATCTTTGAATCCGTCTGCATGCTTTTTGCATCCTCCCCTTAATTTACCAATGTTGACGATGGAATTTCCCTAGTCTATCCTCAACTAATTGATTGGGACCAACAAGGCCCGCCAGTCCTAGACACCTTTCAGAATGATGAGGCTATCGCAAAATTTATGGGATTACGTGAGGGCATACCTAGTGGTGATCACAAGGTAGGATTTTTCATTGACCTCAATTGTGCAACCTACTTCGGCGAGACTGCTCTATCCTCCAGTCACAAAATTAAGAATAAGAATAAGGAAAAAAATGAAACGTCTTAGGTGAAAATTGAAAGGAACCTTCTGATGACAAAAAAGTAAAAACAAAGGACATATCTGTGGGTGAAAACCTCTCTGAGGTGCCCAAAGATGGATGACTGGACTTTCTTCCCGTAACTCAAGAGAAATCAACTATGCTCATAGAGGACACCATAGAAGACAACATATCAACAACAAAAGATCCCAAAATGGTCCTCTTTGCTGCATCCTTGATTGAAGAAGAGAGACTAGAATTTCACAAATTCTTTGCCGACCGTAAAATCAACTTCACATGGTCCTATGCGGACATGCCAGGACTAGACCCAGAACTGGTTTTGCACCATCTGCCCTTATTACCAAATACCAAACTAGTTAAACAAAAGTTACGCAAAATGCATCCTCAGGTCACTCTATTAGTCAAGGCTAAGTTGAAGAAACTTCTAGACACTGGGTTCATACGGTGTATTGATTATGCTGAATGGATATCTAACTTGTTGCTAATAACAAAGACAAATGGGATGATCTGGGTCTGCACAGATTTTAGAGACTTAAACAAAGCGTGTCCAAAAGATGATTTTCCACTACCAAATATAGATATCATCATCGACCTCACGGCAGGATATGAGATGCTATCCCTCATGGATGGTTTTTTAGGATATATTCAGATTCGTATCACCCCTGAAGATCAACATAAAATAACATTCACTTTCCCTTGAGGTACATACTACTGGAATGTCATGTCGTTTGGTTTTAAAAATGCAAGCACCACATATCAGAGAGAAATGACCACAATATTTCATGACATGATGCATAAGATAATGGAAGATTACATGGATGACCTTTTGGCTAAATCAGTAACAAGAAAAGATCATCTGAAGGTGTTAGACACAATTTTCAAGAGACTAGAAGAATACAAAGTCTGACTGAATCCTAAGAAATGTGTCTTTGGTATAACATCTGGAAAACTCTTAGGATACATAGTTTCTCAAAGAGGCATTGAAGTTGATCCAACAAAAGTCAAATCCATCATGGACATGCCTCCTCCCAGAGTAATAAGAAAACTTAGGACATTATAGGGCAGTGTACAATCTATCCAAAACTTTATAACAAAATTGGCCGACAAGTGTCAACCATTCCAATATCTTCTGTGCAAAGGCATCCCCTTCATGTGGACAGATAAATGCCAAGAATCCTTTTAACACATAAAATACTACTTACTATCACCACCAGTCCTCATGCCGCCTATTCACAAAAAACCTTTGATCTTATACATCTCTTCCACTACTTCAGCACTGGGGGCATTACTAGCACAGAACGACCAAGAAGAAATGGAAAGGGTCATATATTATATCAGTTGGACACTGATCGGGTATGAACTAAATTACACATCAATTGAACACACTTGTCTAGTAGTTGTTTTTGCAGCTCAAAAGTTAAGACATTATATGTTGAGCCATCAGACATAGTTGGTAGCAAAGATTGAGCCCCTCAAATATCTATTGAGTCATGCAGCATTGATAGGACATCTGGAAAAATGGGTCATGATTCTGAATGAATACGACATTCAGTATGTAGAAAGAAAAGCGATCAAAGGACAAGTGATTGCAGACCAATTGGAAGACGCACCTATACAAAGTGATCACCCCTTAGTGGTAGATTTCCCAGATGAGTCAATATTCCATACAAAACCAAAGTCACCTTGGAGGCTATACTTTGATGGATCACATACTAATCATGGCTTAGGGGCAAGGATATTGTTTATCACTCCTCAAGGAGATTACATTCCCAAGTCTTTTTTCATAGCTTTCCCATTCACAAATAACATGGCAGAATATGAGGCATTGGTTATGAGACTTATAATGACAATAAAATGGAAAATCAGAGCACTACATGTCTATGGGGATTCTCAGTTAGTCATCAACCAAGTTAATGATGACTATGACACAAAAGATGAGAAACTAATGCCGTACAAATGAATGGTTGACAACTTCAAGACATACTTTCACATGGTGACTTTTGAGCAAGTTCTAAGAACACAAAACAAGGCGGCAGATGCCATGGCTACAATAGGCTCTCTCCTTGACATTCCAAGCAATATGCCTCTGCTGGAATTCCTAATAGAACAATTGTTGGTCCCCGCCTATGACATTCCAGAATATGAGATGGTTTGCAAGCTTGTTGGTCCCAATTCTCCTTGGTACCAAGACATTCATGACTACATTAAGTCCCAAACCCTCCCCCCTAATCTATCCAATAAATAGAGGAAGTATTTTATTTGAAAATCCATAAGATATGCCATCGTTAGCGACACCCTTTACCACCATAGATTTGATAACACCCTCCTTAGATGTCTCGACACCAACAAAGCACACACAACCTTACACGAAGTACATGAGGGTATATGCGGGTCTCATTTGAGTGGTCCTACTCTGGCCAAGAAGATAACGAGACTTGGGTACTATTGGCCGACCATTGAAAAATATGCACTAGAATATGTTAGGACTTGTCGCCAATGCCAGATTCATAGTGATTTGATTCATGCTCCAGCACAGGAACTTCGGCCGATCACTTCCCCTTGGCCCTTCGCACAATGGGGACTCGACCTCATGGACAAGATCCATCTTACCTAGTCAAATGGTCACAAATTCATCCTCACTGTCATTGATTATTTTATGAAGTGGATCAAAGCTATCCCCCAAACATACATAACTAGCAAACAAATCTCCAAAATCATTCTTAACTACATTTTTCGGTATGGTCTTCCGCAATCCATCATCTCTGACAATGGGCATTTGTTTAAAAACTAAGACATTCATGAGTTATGTGAGCGATTTCACATCCAACATCATTTTTCCTCTCCCTATTACCCGTAGGGAAATGGTCAAGCCGAGGCATCAAATAAAACCATTTTTAAAATTCTGAAAAAGATTGTCAATGACGCTAGCCGTGACTAGCATATTCAACTCAACCCTGCTCTGTGGGCTTACCGAACCAAGATTTGTACACCCACAAGAGCCACCCCATTCTCCCTGGTCTTTGGAGTTGAGGCCATCTTTCCCATCAAGGTTAAAATTCATTCTTTACGAGTCTCTCTGAAGGGTTTAACTGATGATGAGGAGTACAAATAGTCACGCTTACACAAGCTAGAAATGTTAGAGGAAAGACAAAAAAATTACCTGAACCGTCTATAGGCATATCAGAATCATCTCTATTGCAATTACAACAAGAGAGTCATGGTCAGGAAGTTTGACATTGGTGGCCTAGTCCTCATGCAGAATCCTAAGAATTAGGCTGACAGAGAAAAGCTAGGCAAGTTTGAACCAAACTGGTTGGGTCCTTACGTCATCATATCCTCTTTTGGTTCTAGAGCGTATCAGCTAGCTACTTGAGGTGGTGAAAAATTGATGGAGCCTATCAATAGTCTACATCTCCACAAGTTCTATGCATAGCATCGGAAAGTCGAGCCGAAAACCTTGAAATACAAAAAAATTGAAAAAAGATTAAAAAATAAAAAATAAAAAAAATGAAAAAATGAAAAAAATAGTAAAGAAAAATAATTTGTCCAACAGTGAAAACCTGGAAAATAGGTGCTTTGGATAAGTACCATGGTGAAAACTTTGCAAACAGGCGCCATGCATAATCAATCATTGCCCGACCATCTACTATTACTTTATTTGTCTTGACCTAGGGTGAAACACATTTTTAGTTGCTACCACAATATCTGCCATGACATCATACCCTTCCTCTCATGGTTGAAAAATGGTTGACATCACATCCTGCATACTATCCATCTGGCATCCCAGACATATCTCTTTCACGTCTTTTAAAATTGGCTAAGTCTTGGACCTGACTAGGGGCAACTTTTTTTCATGTGACCATAGTGGGTATGGTACATGGTCTGAGAACTTGCATAAAAAGTCCTAAAAAGAGACAAAAACATTGAAAAACATCCTAAGAAAGACAAAAACATCACAAAAAGTCCTAAAAAAAGACAAAAAAATTATAAAATGTCCTAAAAAAAGACCTAAAAATCAAAAAGCATCCTGAAGAAACCCCAACAAAGTCAAAATGTCTAGAAAATGCAAAAAAAAATAGTCATTCCTTGTCAAGTCTGTCAAATCAATTAGTTTTTGTCATTTGTCCGAACTACGTTGTCTCTACGCATTTGCTACGTAGGAAATACTCATTTTTGAGTCCTCGAGACATTAGGTCAGTCCTTTTAAGTTTGTCAAAATAAAATCATGTTTCAATCTTTTGTCATCAAGACAAACTCATTGGTCATGTCGAATTATGAGGTCTCTAAGTGTATGACGTAGGCAAGGCCATCTATCGATGAGCCCCTAAGGTCGCACTAGGTCAGTCCATTAGGGTTCATGGTACTACACAAGCACACACATCAAAAAGTCTTCAAGTCAAACAAGTCATCTCAAAATAAACAAATTACTACAACCAAATTACTGTGACCATTTATCAAACATGACAATCAAACTAGCATGTCAATATCAACATTTGGTCAAACAAGTCAAACTCAACCAAACTTCACTCAAACTTGGTCAAAACAAGTCAAATTGTTGCAACCGACCAAATTGTCAACTCTTGGTTATCTTTTAGATGTGTCCTTCTAAAAAATAGCCTCTGTCATTTATGCCTTAGGATGTGTCCTTCCTAGGCATTGTCACTATCATTCAACATTTTGAGGGATCCTCTTGACATCTAAGGATCACTCCTCTCGACATCAATGAATTCTTAATATGTGTCCTTCTGAAGAACAACCTCTGTCATTTATGCCTTAGGATGTGTCCTTCCTAGGCATCGTCACTGTCACTTGGCATTTCGAGGGATCCCTTTTGATATCTAGGGATCAATCCTCTTGACATCAACATTATTCAAGATGTGTCCTTCCTGAATTTGACAATCTTCAGAATTTTGTCATCTTGGGATCGTCAAAACCTTGAAACCTTGTCATCTTCACATCATCAAACCCAACATCTTCACATTAAAACACTTGGCATCCAGACACACTTGGAAAACACTTGGCACTTGTCTTTAGATTTTTCATCATGTTACTAGTTTTTCAGCAAGATCCCGACAATAGGATTTAGAGAAGCAATGATGTATCATGACATTTGCCTTGTCTTTTGACACTCATGTTACTAGTTTCTTAGCAATTTCCTGACTATGCGATTTAGAAAAACAATGATGTATCATGATAATGGCTTTATTTTGTCCTTTTGACAATCATGTTGCTATTTTCTCGAGGATGTCCTGGAAACAGGATTTAGAGAAGCAACGATGTTTCATGACTTGTATTTATTGTCTTTATTTGTATTTTTATGCTTGTGGTTGGTTATGACAAAAAGACTGGGGAAATTGTGCTCTAGGTATGGGTGATTATCATCCTTGTTTGTGACTGCTTGTCTTATGTGATGGTACGACTATGCACACCCTGATCTATGTCATA